>JAOPHQ010006595.1:85000-102500 GCA_030340625.1 Merluccius polli
AACTAAACCTCCAAGCTAACATCACCCTTGACAGCATATACAGCAGTATGCTGTACAATACACACTATAATATAGCAAAAGGATCACGCCAGCATTCAGTTTGAATACTGTATCATTCATGAGGGCCACCTTTCGCATCACACTTTTTATCTGAAGTGTGAATCCCATTCGATTGAGAACATGCTTTCTTTTCCAACCGAATACAAACAGACAAAACTAGTAGTGATCTCCAATTACAGCTTATTTCCTCTAAGTCCGATGCTTTAAACTATCGGATGCTAAAGTCTACAAAATCAGCATAATATACTGCAACCCTCCCCCATGTAGCTTTAGCCTACTCGGATGAGCCATTTTTAGATTTCCATTGGCAACGCTTGTGGAAGGCAAAGACAGAAGAAGAAAAGATACCAGACCGGTTGCTGCTGTTGCTAAGTGAGTCCGGATCTTAAGGTCTGCGTTTTAAAACCAGGACTATTCAGGACCAGCCCTTCTGGGACGGCAGCCAGGCTCAGGACCAGCTGGAGCGGTCCTCCCCTGGGGACCCAAGAAATCCCATTTAGGCCGATTTGGAAGAAAAAAAATGAAAGGGGTTTTCATTCAAATCTAGCTAATCTATTGTCTGTTGGTCTCAAGTCATTTTTCTGAATCATTTGAGTCGACTCCGGAAGCGCTGTCAACATGGCCCAAATTAACAGATGCAATGGTTCATTTGTTTGTTTGTTAACTTCATTGCCGGAGAAATATCAAAATGATCTCCCAGTTGTTCTGCCGGTAGGGTAAGGGAGTAATTGATGTACAACGCGGCAAATGAAGGATAAATACTAATTTGCCACTGACAATATTAGCCTCTCGAAACACCCTCTTCCCTGACTATATGCAATATGTTCGGTATTAACTGGTAAAATTTGATTAGAAAGTTATTAGATTAGACCGAGAAACGAATGGTCATTGAGTCACTGTGGTCCCTGTAGATCAGACCAGATTAGTAAGGCCACCTTGAATGACCAACCAGACTAAATATAGGCCGAAACCGATAACAAACATGCAATTCATGCTTGTCTATCATTTTTCCAAATCAGACCAATGGAGAAGGTAAATCCCAGACCAAGGACATCATTGGTCCAACTTTTCTGCAATTTTTTATTAGAAAGAGTTGATGCTGGATATGATTATTTTTTTACAACACGCGTATGAAGTCAGTACTCTCTTATATTACAAAGCATGATGGTTCCAACACCAAATGTTGGAGATCCATGATAACGAGGATATTTATGATGGAAAAGCCAATCAGTGCTCCTTGGAAAGCGACGGTACTAAAAGTACTCTCAAACATAGCCACAGGTTTGTTTTTTTTCATGGGAAGGGGACAGATGTGTTCAGCATGAAGAGAAGCGGGCGTGTTAGGACGTATATAGAAGTACTTCAGGGCTTCAAAGCATCAGGCTTCTTAGCAATGTTTGTATTTGTCTTAGAATCTGTATGGGGTAAATTTCCTGGTCCTATATTTATAACATAGGGCCAATCCTTCCCAACAACTGGGATCATTACGTAGAAATTGCCAATCTTCTTGCAGATGGCCCCATTAGCATGTGTTGATTATATACCGAAGGCGGTTTACACTTAAATAGACATGGCTGAACTAAATAATTATAACCTCGTCGGGGCTGTAAAATGTTACCCTGATACATAATTACTGTGATCACGTGACTCTCCTCCGATTGGCTGTGAGGGGCTGTGACAGGGTTTAACCCAACATGTGCCCCGCATCATAAAACTAAATGGCCACCAAGGAGTGGTGTACTCCATTATAGATATTAGAGATGCTTGTTTAGACTCAGCCTAAATACACATTCCTTGGTAATTATCTGAAAGCGTTCAGCTCTAACAAAAGCTTGGTTTATGCTTGGTTGGTTGGTTGGTTGGTTGGTTGGCAGGTTCTGAAATTAACTTTAGGAATTGTTGTCTTTTTACCTGTCAGAGTGGAAAAATTCACCAGCAAAGCAATTATGTAATCCAGGTTTGTTTTGTGCCAGATAGTCAAGTCTATTCACCATTGGCTGGTGGCAGGTGTTAATTTTGGACCCTGGTTGCTCGGTTTGTAGTTAGTAGAGTGGGTTCACATGAAAGGCATTAGACCCGTTGAAACAAATTCAGTTTGAGAGGGTGGGGGAGTGAAGTGGGGGGGGGGGTGAGTGGGGGGGGGGGGGGTGAAGTGGGGGAGGGGGGGGGGGGGGGGGGGGTGGAGAGCGAACAAAAAAAAAAAAAACGCAGAGGGAATGAAGCACTGTACCTCGTAGTGTTGGACCTGAGGGAGGAATGCAGAGGAGCTGGACATGTGATAGCATCAGTGGCTGTACAGGGCTTTACAATCATGCTATGGTTGAGTGCCGCTCAATGACTGATGTGAATGGGAGGAATTGCAACAAGCTGGTTCATGGGGGGGGGGATTTCGGGCATCAGCAGTATGCTAGGGGACCTGCATTGACACTAGGCACCCGTCCGCTTTGTTGAACGTTACGTTTTGCCCCTACGTCGTTAGATTTTAAACCCCTGTAAAACGAGGGCTATAAGAGCACAATAGATATGGGTATGTTGCTGTTGTTGATGTTTTAGACATTCAACCTCAATTCCTTTTTACCTATAATATGTATTAGCTCAATAAATGAGGATTAGCATATGGTGGTTAAGGCTGTACTTATTTAAAAAAATTATATTGGAGGTTTGTTTAATTACTATGATTAATTCTCGGATGAGTTTGAATGCCAGCGCAAAACAATAATGATTCACTACTTAGTCATTCAGCAGACGCTTTTATCCAAAGTGACGTGCCTTGACTTACAGTGAATTCACTAGAAATACAAAAGCCAGATTTCTGTTCTGAATGTCGATTATGATGATGTTGATGATGACGATGATTTTTAACTTTTTAACCTGAACATTCCTTGAATTGTCTGCTGGTCTTGCCTATTATATGGGCCAGTGTTATGACTTCTGTTCTTATCTCAGGTATGGTTAGTTTCAAAATGCCTTATCACAGGGAACTGAAACCACCTGAAATACCATCTGAAATACCATTTGATAATGTTGACTGAAATATCTTTTAAAAACACAGCGCAGGTGGGGGGGGGGGGGGGGGGGGTTAAATTGAGAGAGGGTACCGACACCACAGGAAAAGAAAAAGCTATTTGTAATAGGCCTAGTTAAAGTGTTTAAATGTATATAACATATAAAGCACAAAGTGGTTGGCAGCACAAATAAATCTGGTAAACCATACAACACTATAGGATTATAGGGTATCTTTCAAAGTAGAGCGCACCGAGAACAGACCTCCTCCTCATTAATAAAGATTATTTACATCGTGACGCTGTAGGCGTTTGATACATTTGTGAACCACATATTCAGCCTCTCCTCGTCTATTCTTAGTGGACCGCTCCATTCCTTCAGTTACTGTACAGTATTTGCAGCAGACCGAGAAAAGCCGGTTTGTAGGCTACATGTACTCATGTAGTGCAATGTACAAAAGGACAACTGGAACGTGGATAATCTGACAAGCAACATACTCTAAAGATAATCACGATTATCATCAGTGAAGGCTGCATTTCTCATGGGTTATGAAATGTGGCCTACACACGTGGCCCGGGACAATGACAGTGACAGGCACGTCACGTCAGGACATCACATGTGAGGTTGGCTCTGATGTACCAGTATGTGTCCCCATAGAGTTTGTGTTGTTGTGTACTAGGAGTGTGTACTTCTCCCCCATTGTGTGTAGGCTGCTTCTGGTCTACCTGGTGATGTCCGAGCTGTGTGAGTCTGTTATGAGTCACATCACGCAGTTTACACATCATAAACATTTCGACACACACACACACACACATACACACACACACACACACACACACAGTGCAATACACTAATGTTGCATCCCCTCGTAGAGATGCGATAAGATGATGATGATGATGATGATGATGATGACGATGCCTCGTCTGGTGCACAGTGTAATGTATGGGTGTGTATTTATTTTGGTAAGTGATTTACAAAAAAAAATCACAGACACGGATCACAGACACGCAGACGTAAATGTGGCTGCGATTCAAACAAAAGGCAACGCACACACACACACACACACACTCAATGCAACCCACAGCCACAGCTCTCCCCCTCTTGTCAGCCATATAAACCCCCCATTCACCGGCGGGTTCAATAAATGACATTACGAAGCTCACTATCTCTTTCAACCCTTGCCCTAACGACGTATTATTATTATTTAAAAAAAAAAGCTAAAACAGGCTAGCTGTAGCGGCTAGCTACACCCCGTCACCTGGACACCAGGAGAGATGAGGTTAGCCGTTAGCTTTGTGGCTAGCGGTGCTGCTCATAAATAATACAAAAAAAATAATAATAATAATAATAAAAACCACACTTACCGTATTTCTCTTGCTACGAAGCTGCCGAGAGAGGGAGGGAGAGATGGGGGGGGGGGGGGGACACCACAAAAACAACAATAAAAAAGGTAAAAAGGGGAAGAGAGAAAAAAATCAAAATAAAATCAGCGTCGCCTCTCTATTTTATCAGTTAAAAAAAAACAAAAAAAAACCACTCGCTTTCACAAGTGATGCACGCGCTACGCTACCTGGTGGAGGAGGGAGGGGGGGGGGGTTAACGGGTAAAATCCCAGGTGCCACTGATGATGGTGCTGATGATGGAGGTGCTGATGATGGAGGAGGAGGCGATAACAACACTAATACTGGCAGCCTGCTATACTTCTGTTCAATCCGTATCCTTGAACACGTGAGGCACCGCCGCCACCGCCGCCGCCGATGCTGCTGCTGCTGCTGCTGGCAGTGCAGCGCCGCATGTTACGAAACCAAGCGTGTTTTCTGGGGGTAGTGGTGGTGGAGGTGGTGGTGGGTGGTGGTGGTGGTGGTGGGTGGTGGGGGATGTGTGGTGGGGGATGCCCGCTAGACCAGACTAGGTCTGGTGGTCTACGGTAGCCGCGTTTCGCGTAGAGATGGACGAAAAGCCATCGAGATGAATGGTCCTAGCAGGGTGGGGGTGGTGGTGGTGGTGGTGGTGCTGATGGTGGTGCTGGTGCTGGTATCCTGCGCTGTGTGCCGTGCTGTGAGCATCCGACGGCCGGTGCACTTGACTCCCGTTTTCGAGATGGGAGGAGAGAGAGAGAGAGAGAGTGAGCGTGGGTTTTGTGATGAGGGAGAGGGGGATGGAGGGGGAGGGAGGAGAGGATGGAGGATGGAGTGGGAGGACCAGGAAAGGGGGAGGAGGAGGATGGAGGGGGAGGGGGAGGAGGAGGAGGAGGACCAGGAGGAGGAGGAGGAGGAGGATGGGAGGGGGGAGGGGGAGGGGGAGGAGGAGGAGGAGGAGGAGGACCAGGAGGGGAGGAGGGGGATGGAGGGGGAGGACCAGGAGGAGGAGGAGGATGGAGGGGGGTGGAGGAGGACAGGAGGAGGGGGGCTGCTCCGCGTCACACGCCGAGTGGGTCACGTCGGAGACGCCGAGAGGAGAGAGGAGATGGAGAGAGGAGAGAGGAGATGGAGAGAGGAGAGAGGAGATGGAGAGAGGAGAGGGGAGATGGAGAGAGGAGATGTAGAGAGGAGAGAGGAGAGAGGAGATGGAGAGAGGAGAGGGGAGATGGAGAGAGGAGAGGGGAGATGTAGAGAGGAGAGAGGAGATGGACGAAGCGGAGCCAATGGACCTCCTGTGGGGAGGGATGCCCTGGTCCCCGCTGCTGGTGCTGTCCCTGGTGCTAAAAAGGAAACTGTGACTCATGCACACACACACACACACACACACACACACACACACACACACAGCCAAACTGACGTCCACTAAGCAGCCCCACACTCCCCGCTGGGTTTTCTGATTCACAACAGTCAGTGTTCATTAACTACATTATTTTTCGATGAGCTCATTCGGGAGTGCATTCAGCCCTAACCCTAGAGAGTAACATTAGGGGGATATTTTTATTATTGGCTTTTGTTTTGTTTTTCTTTGTCAGTTTAGGCCCCTGTCCTGTATTCTTTATATTTTAATAAAACATACCCTGTGGTGCTTATCTGCTCATAATATGTAAACATGTGACCAACGTGGTTACATTTATCAATGTGTCCATTAGGTTACTTTTGTTGTTGTTGTTGTTGGCACCGACTAAAATGCTGAGTTGATTATTTGTAATTGTGTTGAAAGCAGTTTAATGTTTAATCTTATCTAATGCCAGGCCTATATATCAATTACAGCTTTTTTTTTGAAAGAGACTCTTTCAGGTCTCTTTCTCACATTTTGCCCACGTTTCAGCATGGCCTGCACCTTCTCAACTTTCCGCATACCATGCACATTGATGAAAGGCCGGACACTGTATTAAAAAACACACCAGGGAAGAACATTATTTAAGGCGAGGAGCGGTGAGGAAGAAGGCGGCCGAGCGTTTTCTCAATGCTGGGTCTAACCGTTTTCATAATGTGTTCAGAGCAGAACATGAGTCATCACTATTCCTCCCAACATGTCGTCAGTCTGTGCTGTTTGTATCTTCAAGGTTTAATGGCGTCCTGTAAGATAAAATGGTATTTTATTCATCCCTGACGGGAAAATAAATGCAGAATATTCACAGGAATGGAGGGATGAGTAATGAACAGTAAAAAGGTTTATTTATTTGTCCATATGGTGAACCTAATCTCTGATCTACAACGCAGGAGCCCAACTTCTAGGAGGGGGAGGCTGCACAGCTCCTGGGCCGGAAACCAGACAGTGCGAGGGGGCGGAGTTACGCAGTGTGAGGGGGCGGAGTTACACAGTGTTTCCTGTTGTGTTACGGAGATATTCCTCCGAAGATGAACTCATTTGCGAGTGGCAAGATGGAGGTTTTCAGGAGAAGATGCCCTTAGTTTACCGGTGTCCAAGGATGAGATGCCGACAACGGGAAGACGTCGCTACCGTTTTATTTACCAGTCCTCTTCTGGATCCGAGACGAACGGTCCGCCGTATCACTTCTGATGTGGTTCCACCCATCAGGTTGTTTCCCATTACAGAGCCCCGCCCCCAGCAACATGATTGGTCAAAATAAATGTGAAGCGAAAGAAAATGAAATGCCCCATTCACCCAGATCTGAGCTCGTCTGCTATTAGCCTCACAAATCTGATTTGTGAGACGATGGTGAACCTCCTGTTATCAAACATCAAAGGATGGAGAATAGCATTCTCTGTTTTGTCTTTGGGTCTCAAGATACAGCGGTCATTTGATGGCCGTTATGAGCGAGACCCTAATTGAAGTGGCCTGTAGATGTTTAAATTAGCTGTTAAAAAACGTAGCAGCAGCATCAGGAGTCTGTCAGGAGGAGGAGGGTAGTCCCAGGGGCCTGGAAACAACATGTGTGTGTGTGTGTGTCCATTGACATCACAGGCAAACTCACAGACACAGAGACACAGACACAGACACACTCACACTCTCTCTCACTCTCTCTCTCTCTCTCTCTCTCTCTCTCTCTCTCTCTCTCTCTCTCTCTCTCTCTCTCTCTCTCTCTCTCTCTCTCTCTGAGTAACACACACACACACTCCATGGACATACTCACAGAGTAAACACATTCCCACACCACAGACACACACACACACACACAATCACACACTCAGACTAAATAGACATCCACAAACACACAACTCACTCACAACTCACTCACAAAAACAAAAATGTAGACACACAGTTGAACAGACACAGACAAACACACACATAAAACATACAACCAGACACATAGAGACTAGACACACAAACATGCAGACACACACACACACTCGTACATTACACGAAGACAACAATAGACTATACATATACCAGAAACACACGCACAAACACACACACACACTCAGACAATATCTGTTTGCTGGGTTTGCGAAGCTCATCCCCAAGCCAGGCAGACAAAGAGAAAGCTGAGTAGAGGGTATGGGGGCAGCTAGCGGCGGCCAGGCGGCCAGGCGGCAGCCAGAACTGCGCCGGTGAAAGGAAGCTTTTTGCAGATAACAGCAGTTTGGATTAACCCCCCAACCCCCCGCGCGCCCCCCCCGCTCCACACACACACACACACACACACTTGTCTGTTCACTATAGACATGGACCAAAGAGGAGGGCACACAGTCAGGAGGCCAGGGGACATCGCTAGGGACCAGGGGACATCGTTGGTAGTAGTCAAGGGTTATAACAAGGGGGCAGGGGACATCGTTAGGGGGCAGGGGACATCGTTAGGAGACAGGGTACATTGTCAGGGGACGGGGGACATTGTTATGGGACAGTCGACATCGTTAGGGATCAGGGGGCATCATCGGGGGTCAAGGGATATCACTAGTGGACAGGGGACATCATTAGGGGGCAGGGGTCATCTTTAGGAGACAGGGGACATGGTTAGGGTCTATGAGACATTGTTTGTGGACAGGGGACACTGTTTGTGAACAGGGGACATCGTTTGTGGGGTCAGGGTCTATGTTAGGTGTGGCTATTGGTTCACAGCAGGGTTAGATATTATCTGGGTGTGTTTTTAACATGGTGTCAAAGCACGTGTGTGTGTGTGTGTGTGTGTGTGTGTGTGTGTGTGTGCGTGTGTGCGTACTAATCCCATCCTTGAGGCTGTACATCATGTGATTTCAGCCAGTTAAGGGGCCCACACACGACCCTTTTAAAATCGTCTGAGAAAGAAACAACAAAGAGAGAGAGAGAATTCAGTCGTCATGACGACCTTTAAGTTGTCTGACTCCGTGAACAGCAGGATGTCACCTTTCCATCTTACAACATGAATACTTCAGTCCCCTTCCTTTGGATTTTTACCTACAGTATGTATGATATGAAGTTGATTCTTCTATTGTATAAAAAATACACATTTATATTAGTTTGTACAGGTAAGCTTGGTGATACTCAAAGCATACAATCAATATATATATATATATATATATATATATATATATATATATATATAGTACATTTTGTTTGCAGTAATGTGCTTTGCTACATTATGAATCGTTTCCCCTACAGAGTAAAATAAAAAGTTTCCCCAAGTTTTCTTTGAACTGCCGTTAGTGGTGTTAAAGTGCACAGTATACTAGGAGTTTGTGTATGTTTTAATATTGTGCAATGAATATGACGTGTGCAATGCATCCCATAGTGGGTAGGTGATGCAGAGGACATAAAGGTATTTATTGGAGAGAAGACGTTATAGCTGTGGCAAAGTTAAATAAAAAGCCAATTGAGGTCTTTACGTTTTATGGAAAGGATCCTCTTGCTGCTCTTGCAATGACATATGGCAGTGAGCTACTTTTTAAGAGAGAGCGAAAGGCTACTACAAGTATCAATATTTTAGACATAGACCTAATAATTTATAACCGTTAGACATAGACCGCAGCAGCAGGTTCATGAATGTAGGCTACTACAAACTGAATGAATGTAGGCCTCGGCTCTGAACATCATAATACATTCTTCAACGCCAATATTTCTAGGTGGCTATATTGGGCCTGTATGTAGGCCTGCTACTATAGGTCTACCTAGTCCCCTTTTCTGCCCAAGCTATATTTGACAAAGACCCAAGAAACTTTCCAAACTGCATGAGCTCAGTGCCTCCAGTGGGCCCCCGGTCAACCCGACCTACTAAAAGATATTTATATTCCTCCGCCACATTTCAACTCATCTCCGGAGGACAGCCAGGGCTATTTCTGTGGCGGTTCTTGCACATTCTCTGTCTCTCCTTTACCCCTTCCACATCCTTCTTTTTACCTAAACTAGATGTTCAGTTGGAGGTCACCTCACTGGGCTATTTTAAAATGTATAATTATTCGACAGAATGGAACCAGGACAGAGAAGAACAATGGTGCCAAAGCAACGTGACTCGCCGAGCTCCCAAAATTGGACGTGGTTCTGTTGGGATGAGCCGTCCAAACAAGACGCCGCCTTGTCAGACTTCACTTAGCCGATTGCTTTGTCAATCATCAGCATTTTAAGACCGACCGCGGGACATGAATTGAGATTTCTTTCTTTCTCCTTTGATGCCAATGTCACATTTTATAGCCATCCAGGTGTCCCTGAGTTGTATTTAAATGATAGCTAATTACAAAATGACAGTGTATGAAATTATATGAACACAGAAGGACTTTGGTTTTCAGCCACCCCCTTTGATTCCTCATAAAAACATAAATGACAGTATGGTATGGAGTAAATGTTATGAAGGGGAACCCTCTTTGAATACATCTGGTAAGATAACAAACAGTACGGCCGGCTAACGCCTTAAATGTTCCATAACATTTACTTTTCTTTTTTTGGAGAAAACTTAGATTAACGTGACAGGCCTACTCAACACACAGTAGGATACTAGTGGGAATACAAATGTACAAGTGACCGTTTTAAAATACACTAGACGAACAGCTCTCTCTTGTGGCCGATATCGAGAATTTTTATTTTTTTAATAATTGTATATTACAACTTTTTCATGGACAGGGCCGCAGGGTTTTCAAAGGTCACCAATGTTAAATGTGTTCATGGTTATGTATAGAAACATCGGGAACGTTAACATAGACTATAATAGTAGGAGAATCAACGTCAGCTTTTATGTGAGAATAAGTGTATAAAGTATGAAGAAACATTTGCCACAAAATATTTCGCACATATCAATGAAACACACAAACACAAAAAGTCTGTGATCTGGGTGGTTGACATTTGTTATTTGATGAGAAGTCTTATTTTGGTTCGATATATGCAATTTTGTCAAGAGATTTACATTTTACAGTAAAATGTATTTCCACTTTAAATCAATCATATTTGGCCAAATAAATCCCCCATTTATCAGCTAACTCACTTCGCAAAAATTACACAAAAAAAACAGTTGGTACATTAACTACACAGGGGAGGATTACTGTACATCAATCAAACATTACCCGTGTAATCAATCAAAATCATGAATGTAAAAAAAAACAATTGATGTGATATTTCCCAAATTAACAATCTATTTACTTAGCAATTCGATAACATGGCAGTTAACCCATATTCAAAACATCTTTATTTAAAAAGTTAAAAACAAACAGCAGTTACCCCTATACAATGAACTATTTACTTGGCTGTCGTAGGAATAACATGTATTTTCAAAGTCTTTTCAAATACTGAGACTGAAAAGGGACAACATGGACGCAATTACATACAAAAAATATGCACATGTAAAAAAAAAAAAAAGTATTGGACAAAACAATAATTACAGGATGCATTTAATAAAACAAACCTAAGGCGTTGTCTGTGCTGAATTATTCTGTCTAAATGTGCAAATAGGGAGTAAAGAAAGAGCAGCCAAAGATACAATTTGTACATTTATAAAAAACAAAATGGCTACCGGCAATTTCAAAGGGCCCCTATTTTACCACCAGGTGTGATGTTGACGAGCCATAACTATGAGTCATTTCAAAATCTACCCTGTAGTGACATCACAAGTGGCCATCACCCAGACGCAAGATACTTAGATCAACCTACCAGCCTACCCCCAGGTGTGATGTCACAAATGGGTCGATTTTGTGACGGCTAATCAATGTCCCGCCTGGTGGTGAAACAGGGGGCCCTTCATAAGACCACTGTGTACAAACTGAGCACAATGACACATTTCATCGATGAGACAGGAGTGCAGTATGGGCGTGCACGTTCGCATGCACGGTATATAAAAATAGAAGGGCTTAAGCGACACGCGGGCGGCTGTTACTGAAATTTGGTGCGCATACACATGTGGGGTCGCCGCGTGGGCCCGAAGCCGGGCTTGCAGACGCAGGAGAACGAGCCCTTGGTGTTCATGCAGCGGGCGTTCTTGCACAGATTGGCACGAATCCCTGGTTCTGCACACTCGTTGATGTCTGGAAACACACAAGGAGGATCGATCTGACGTGCGTGTATGTATGGGTGCATGTTCACCATGACCATCACAATAGTACTTAATCTGTATATAATATATATATATATATATATATATATATAACAGATGTGAATGTATGTATACTGTACATGTAACGCTCTACATGCAACATGTACACTGGACAGACAGAGACAATAACAAAACAGTGTGTGTGTGTCTGTGTGTGTCTGTGTGTGTGTGTGTGTGTCTGTGTGTGTGTCTCTGTGTGCGTGTGTACCTATGCATCGTGTCCGGGAGTGGTCCAGTCTGAAGCCGGTGTTGCATTCACACATGGTGCCCAGGTAGGAGCGCACACACCGGCCGTTAGCGCAGCTACACTCGTCTGAGTCCTCCTCCGAACTGTCACCTGGAGGACAGACACGGGGGGGGGGGGGGGGGGTGAGTGGGAGTCAGTTGACGAGAGGGGAGGAGAGGAAAGGGGAGTGAGGGGTGGAGAAGGGATGAGAGGTGAAGTGTGGGGAGTGAGGTGGAGGAGAGGGGAGTGAGGGGGGGTGATGTGAGGAGAGGAGAGGGGGACATGAGGCGAGGAGAGGGGATGAGAGTGAGAATGAGAAAAATGGATTCGCTTTGTATTACGAGAATTAAATCACAATTTTCCCATTGACATAGAAGGGTGACTGGTCTTTTTGCATCCAACCACCGTGAGCTGTTAGAGGAAATACACGTTGCCAGGGCAACAGGCAGTCGTCACGGCTGCTGCTTGGGTGAGACCTCACCTGGGTTGTAGAAGCTCCCCGGATTGTAGGCGAAGGCAGGCAGGAAGTCCAACTCGCCGTCGGACTCTGTCTCCAGGTGCATCTCACAGAGGCGGGTGAAAATGACTAGATGGATAGGAGGAGAGCACAGAGGGGGGAGAGGAGAGAGGGGAGGAGAGGAGAGAGGGTAGGAGAGGAGAGAGAGAGGTGGGAGGAGAGGAGAGAGGGGGTAGGAGAGGAAAAAGGAGAGAGTAAAAAGGAGAGAGGAGAGGAGAGGAAAGGAGAGAGGAATGGAGGGAGGAGAGAAGCGAGGAGGGGAGAGAGAGCAGCTGTCGTTATTAAAAAGATAGTGTAGTGGTTAGCTTCTGAGTTCAAACTAAATGTCTGCACTCTACCTGCAAGCATCCCTGAGCAAGATGCCCTAACCCTACCTGCTCAATATTATTATAAAAAAAACATTGAACTAACTGCTAAATGACTAAATAATAATAGATATTACACCTGCGCCCGACCGAAGGGTTTCAGCCCATCTTACCTGAGTTCCTCGGGGGGCAGGTGCGGCACTCGGGCCCCCAGCCCCGGCCGTAGTGGCAGCAGCAGGCGGAGTAGGTGACCACCAGGTCGTTGTGGGGCATGCTGCAGATCAGGTCCTCGTCCAGCTGCCGGAAACACACATCCTTGTGGGCCGCCGTGCGGTCTGCGCAACACATGAGGAGACACGAGGAGGAGGAGGAGGAGGAGGAGGAGGAGGAGGAGGAGAAGAAGAAGAAGAAGAAGAAGAAGAAGAAGAAGAAGAAGAAGAAGAAGAAGAAGAAGAAGAAGAAGAAGAAGAAGAAGAAGAAGAAGAAGAAGAAGAAGAAGAAGAAGGAGGGGGTGGGGTCATGTGGTGTTACTGTTATGTGACACAGAGGAAGGGGGGTTTATAGTTTAGTTTTTTTCTTAACCCTTAAAGTTTTCAAGTATTGCTTGGGATATTTCAGTTAAGTTAATAACAAAAAAATATAAAAAATATATAAATATAAATAAATGAATATATATACTATGTTTTAATGATATTATAAATACATTTAATTGTACAAATATATGTATACGAGTATATTTAGAGATTGTGCTTCAGAAAAGAAAAAACTCATTCTCCCTCCCCCCCCCCTCTTATTGCCCCTGCATTAACCTACATATCTCTTTTTCAGTTCATCAAACTGTATACCTGTTATATCTGTAAAGCTGGAATGCTCATTTAGTCTTAAAAGTAACTTAAAATAAAAGATGAAAATGATGATTAAAAACCAAAACATTTAGATTGACTTATTTCTTTACATACCATTGTAGTTTGAATAAACAAATACGTAACACATTCTTACATTTAATCAGAGCGTTTATCATATTTCTGAGTACAATAATCACCAGATTTCATGTACCTATGATATGCAGCGTGAAGACTATGACCGAAACACAATTGAATCACTTAGATTCTTGTTATCAACACAAATGAACAACAAATGATGACACCTAGCTAACTTGCTAGTACCATGCTAACTAATCAGACGTGCTACATGCGTTTCTTTACAATATTGTTAGTATAGGTTCCCCATGCTAAATGATGTATATTTATTAGATATCAAAGCTAAAATAGCATCCATTACGACATTATGATAGATGGTCAGAGTTGTAGACATGCTGCTGTAAAGCAATTACAAACTTTGCTACCAAAGAGTATACTAGGGAGGCAAGCATGCTAGGAAAACTGCTAACAAGCATATATTGGTATGTGCATTTAAAACAGAAACTTAGAATCATGCATTAATCTCCACAGAGCAAGCAGCAGGGGCAGGCGTCTGTATGTAAAACCAGCACTGGCCAAATTCATCATCAAATTTGGAATAAAGTGGTTGGAAAGTGTGTACCATGAGTGGCAGATGGTAAGATAAGCCAAGACTCATTGTGATTGGTCAGGGCTCCGGTGCGGAGGGCCCGTACAGTTGATTGATTTATTCTTATTATTTATTATTTACCCACCGTCATAGACGCACTGTTTGAGCGCAGCGCTGAAGGTGAGGGGCTGGTTGCAAATACAGTGAAAGGAGCCGGGCGTGTTGACACACCTCCCATTCCTACAGTACGAAGGGTCCTGGCACTCATTCACATCTGCAAAGGGCACCGCATACAATGGGTTAAGTTATGGGCTGCTCCACACACTGGGCGGTCTTGACCGTCTTCTACGGTTATTGTACGTCATACGAGTTCGATTGAGTCTACTGTCGAATTGAGTGTTTCCTTAAAACGAGGCTACAAGGATTATATTATAATTTTTTTTCGCTCCAATGAAACAAGCGCGCTAGTATTTCGCCCTTTTCTTTCCATACTCCCATTGGTCGTTTGCCAGGACGGCGTCGTAGCGCTGGCCACACGGCACGATTATGGGGCGAAACTTCGTACACCGCTAGAACTTCGTCAGAGCCTGCGACTCTGTCGACCGGATGGCAATTCGGCCGATACTGCCATCTGTCACATTGACCGCTCCAAGTCGGCCGATGCTCAGCTGACTTCGGAAAAGGTCGGGAAATGATGGGGAGTTTCCGATTGTAGTCAAAATCGTACAGTGTGTGGGGTCCTGTAGAAACGTCTGCTCAGAGGGGGGCGGGGGGGCTGTGACCTAGCTGGATGGATCGATGGATACCGGGTGGTGTGGCAGGCACATGCTGGTTGACCCTGAGTGGGGCAGTTTAGTTGCTGCTGCGTTTTAAGCCTAAGTGTTGGTAGTTCACACTCTGTAGCATTACCCAAGATGGACGCTAGCTAGCTGGGTTAAGGCGGCAGTAGCGAATGGTTTGTGGCAGCGTTGTGGTTGCATAAAATGTCCCGAAGGAGGATGAAACTGTATGGCACAGGGAAATGTGTGCTTGACAAGATCAAGATAAGCTTTTAGGTGGTGGTTAAGATGGCGAGGAAGGGCAAGTGACTTCAAGACGTTTCAAACAATTCCAACACAAGGGAAGGTTCCCTGCAAATGTGTACCCACCACCAGCACAGCACTTTAGCTAACATGAGATTCACTAGAACGGAAACTACCAAGAGAAGTGGTATATATTATTTATTTATTCACTTTTTCTTATTTTAACTTGTACAATTTTCGAAAATTGGTTTTCAATGTTTCCCTACATGTCCACATCATGAAGTACAAAACAACAGTTCTGTTGATTGGCTTGAACTTACCAACTTCAGAAATAGCTGTGGAAAGGTAGCTACTATACAATTATTACACGTCAAAACTAAAAATCTCCCCTTGGGGTTCAAAAGGGTATCCTGTTACTTGTACTCAACGGTAACATTTTGGGTGTAAAATATTTCTGATGAATACCTTTCAGGCAGTCGGGCTGAAATTATAGTTAGGAACCTATCATTTCTGAAAATATCTAACCCTGAACTATACATCCAGGACTCACACTGAGGACTGACAGCCTGCTATTAACAGGCCTGCTATTAACTAGTCTAATTTTCTCTGTACTCTGTGTTTAAAACACCCACAGCAGACAACTGGAAATTATTTATTTTGAAGCCACTGGAAGCTGGTTTTGGCTGTATCTCGGTTATGGAGATGAAACCATAACACACACATATAGAAATTACCCACAATGTACAGACACAGATTGTAGACATTGAAACTATACTAAGACTCCGCTGTTGCACTGTTGGTTTTAGTATTACGTATTAGATATTTTGCTTTACAAGCTATTAGCATTAATAGCTATTGCTAATTAAGTTTTATTTATTTTATGAAACAAGGCACTGATTAAATACATGAGTACTAGGGATGGGCCTGTTCAGTTTTTTTCACAAGTAGACTAGTAAAGAGTAAATACACCTTTGGAGTCGAGTCGACTAGTCGCGCGTCATTTTCAAGCATCAGCCTATTTACTGTAGAATTAAAATGAGGCTGAATGCTTGATCCCAATTATAAAGGCCGGTCACTTGATCAGGTCTTAAAGTACTCATTTAATCCCAAACCAACAGTTCCCCTTCCTCCTCCCCTCTGACAGCTCCACTTCCTGTCCCTCTCTCACATCACTTCCTGGGGGTGTGGCTCCACTCACCGGCCTGCTCCTCGGGGGTGACGCAGCTGTTGCGGTCGGTGGCCAGGGTCCAGGGGGGTGAGCAGATGCAGTAGTAGGACCCCGGCGTGTCCACACAGTGTCCGTTCTTACAGTTGGACGGGTCCTGGCACTCGTCCACACCTGATGATATATTATTACTTCAGATGGCAGAGCAAGTTGAGGCCCTAGCTTTGTGCGTTGCTGCATTGTGTGTGCTGCTGAAAACTACTACTAGTTTGCTTTGTTATTAATCATTTTGTTTCATGTTGAAGTGATTTACGGACAACCATAATTTCAAGGTGTTATTTAATCTGGGAATTTGCCTAACGTGTTGCCAACCTTTTCAGCAGCACCCACACACACACACACGCACACACACACACACACACACACACACACACACACACACACACACACACACACACACACACACACACACACACACACACACACACTTCCTAATGAGTCTGTACGAGGCGGGGCAGATGGAGTCACCTGACATGGTGGCGATCACACACTTCTTGCTGGACGCGTCGGGGCTCCAGGGCCGGGGGCAGCTGCAGTAGAAGGACCCCCTGGTGTTCACACACTGGCCGTGAGTGCACTGCGACGCGTCGTCACACTCGTTCACATCTGCACGACACACACACACACACACGCACACATCTAACTAAAATGGAAGGAGTCTGTGTACGTCTGTCCTTCATTTTCTCAACAACCGTTCATCCCATTGACTTCCCACATGGCGGGTTTATCGCTGAGGAGCCCGAGGAAGTGCAGTGTCG
>JAOPHQ010006595.1:107500-110000 GCA_030340625.1 Merluccius polli
GTGGAAGAGTTTGGTCTCTGGTTACTATGATGTCACGATTGAAGAATTTAAATTGTCTGGTAACTATGATGTCACAACAGATGAGTTTGGCATCAGGTAAATATGATGTCATAACAACAAAGTTTGGTGTCTGGTAACCATAACGTCACAATGGTAAATATTGGCTCAATTCAACTACAATACAACCACAACCCTCGTCTCAGCCAATCACAAGCGTCTGACCAATCACACGCCGTGTCTCCGACCGATCACATGCGTCTGACCTCGGCAGAACTTGTGGTCTGTGGAGGGCAGGAAGCCCTCGTCGCAGAGGCAGCGGAAAGTTCCTGGGAAGTTCTCACAGCGACCGTGGAGACACACGCCCGCCTTCTGGCACTCATTGATGTCTGCAGGACACAATAATACAGCATATTCAATATGGGGATTAGATTAGATTAGTATTAAAGGATAACTTTGGTATATTTTTGGTATAAGTTTTCCCATCATCTTGGGTCCCAGACAACAATATTGAGCAAGAGGGCTTCAGCTGTCAGCTGCGATCTGGGCAGCAATGTGAAACTATAGGGCGTTAGCGCCAAATAAATGTGCTTGTTTTGCCACTGGCTCAGATTGTCATTATAAGTGTCTGACAACATTATGGAAAGGATCCCTACAGAGACATATGACACTTGTCTTATTACCTTTCACTTGATCCGCTCTGTTTGTCATTGTGTCTAACCACGTCTCACTAAGGAGAGTTCAGAGGGAGACTTCTCCTTGGCGAGACTTGGCGCTAATACCCTATTGTTTAACATCGCTGCCCGGATCGCGGCTGACGGCTGTAGATCTAGGTGGTCCCGGCGGTTTATTTTAAAAAAAAGTTGTGAAGAAAAAGAAAAACAATAAAGAGAAAGTAAAAGAAAAGTAAAAGAAAAAAGAAAAAAAAAGAAAACAATTAAAAATGAGAACAAAGAAAAAAAGGAAATGAGAAGTGGAACAACAAGATGGGTAGTAGTGGGGTGGGTCCTCACCGTAGCACGTTCCTCCCCGGGCCTCGTGGCCAGGTCAGGCAGGGGACACACTCGTAGGAGCCGGGTGTGTTCTCACACTGCTCCGCGGGACACGCGTTGGGGTCCAGACACTCGTTTACGTCTGGACCCAACACAACAAAACACACGAATCATCAGCACATCCAGAGTGACTTTGATCAATGTTCGCTACATGAAACCACAACAACAACAACCTCTGAGCTAGCAGCCTACACGTGGAAAATGACAAGTCTTTACAAAGATTTGGATCGTGCAAAATAAGGCGTGGAATTTGCAGGAATTTAGCCAAATTTTCCACTAAAACAAGTTCCCCTTCGACACTGGTTTGCAAGGGTGACGTCGCTGCATCCTTAGCGCCGCCCAAGACGATTGAGATTGGTGATAAGAAATACAAACATCATTCTATCACTATCATTCAATGCCAGAATGATAGTGGGTTTAGCCAGACAACAAGGTGGGGAGATAGGACTGGCTATGCCACTTCCCTCCCCAACAGGTTTCATTCACAGTAAAGGAAAGAGACGGTTGGTCCTTCACCTTCACACAGCTGTGGACGGTGGGCCTTGAAGCCTTTGTGACATTCACATTTATAGGAGCCAGGGACGTTCAGACAGTGGCCGCCCGCCCCACAGACGTCCTGCTTAGAGCACTCGTTCACATCTGTAGATTACATTCATATTAGATTATATTATATTTAGATTACATTCAGATTGAACAATAATAGATTTGATAGATTTGATAGATTATATTAGATTTAGACTAGATTCAGATTAGATTATTTTCAGATTACAGTAGATTCAGATTATATTATATTCAGATTACATTCAAATTACATTCAGATTAGATTAAATTAGATTCAAAGCATCTTAGGTTCTGATTAGATTACATCATCACATCACATTCAGATTAGATTACATCATCACATCACATTCAGATTAGATTACATCACATTCCATTTCAGAAACATCGACTTGACCGATGTGAAATCCATTCATCAATTCAACGTGAAGGAGGAAATGCGTCGACCGACTGAATGTAACTCACCTACACATTTTAGCCTCCCACCATGCACCATGGGCTTGTAGCCATGGTGACAGTGGCACTGGTATGCCCCGTCTGTGTTGACGCAGGTGCCCCTGCCGGTCACGCACGGCTCGGACTCACACTCATCATCGTCTGACAGACACATGGAGCAGGCCAGTTAGGGACTCTATTCACAATGTAAAGTTTTAGGGGCTCTATTCACAATGTAAAGTTTAGGGGCTCTATTCACAATGTAAAGTGTTAGGTACTCTATTCACAATGTAAAGTGTTAGGGGCTCTATTCACAATGTAAAGTGTTAGGGGCTCTATTCACAATGTAAAGTGTTAGAGGCTCTATTCACAATGTAAAGTGTTAGGGGCTCTATTCACAATGTAAAGGTTTTAGAGGCTCTATTCACAATGTAAAGTGTTAGGGGCTCTATTCACAA
>JAOPHQ010006595.1:115000-119576 GCA_030340625.1 Merluccius polli
TACTCACGAGTGTTGTAGTACTGTAAAATGCTAAACCCATGTAAATAAACCGTAACTTAGGCTAATGAAAATGTTGTTTTGCTACGTCTCGCATGAGAAACGCTGCGGCAATAACTAACAGTCCGACGATCCTATGCTCCCAAAATGGCGGGGGTCAAGCCCTATAGGGGATGGGTAGGAGTTAGGCATCCTAGAGCAAGATGCCCTACAGGTTAGGCCGTGGCCATTGCGGGGATCGAACCCAGAACCCTTTGGCTGGTAGTCCACTCACCAGTGTCCTCCTCGGGGCACCGCTCACAGTTCTTCCCCCAGGATTTACCCACGGTGCAACAGCACAGCTCCTGGGTGAGGTGGATGGCTCGGCCATCGCAGAGGCCGTCTTCCGAAATCGTCAGGTAGCACTGAGCCTGCTCAGCTGGGGACAGACGGGGAGACAGGGAGATGGAGGGACAGACGGGGAGACAGGGAGATGGAGGGACAGACGGGTAGACAGGGAGATGGAGGGACAGACAGGTAGACAGGGAGATGGAGGGACAGGCAGGTAGACAGGGAGATGGAGGGACAGGCAGGTAGACAGACAGAGGGGGAGGTAGACAGAGGAACAGACAGGGAGACAGACAGGGAGACAGACAGAGGGACAGGTAAGACGGACGGACAGACAGAGAGAGAGAAAGAGTGGTATTTCATTTCCCTTTTCAACATCTTTATAATGTTGTATTTCATATTTAAATAAAATATGATTTCATATTTATTTTTCTTTTGACGCTATATTAAACACATTTTATATTTCAGTAGACCAGAGAGAGAGAGAGAGAGAGACAGAGAGAGAGAGAAAGAGAGTCAGAGAGTGAGAGAGAGACACACAGAGAGAGAGAGAAAGAGAGTCAGAGAGCGAGAGAGAGACACACAGAGAGAGAGAGAAAGAGAGAGAGAGAGACAGAGAGAGAAAGAGAGACAGAGAGAGAGAGACAGAGAGAGAGAGAGAGACAGAGAGAGAGAGAGAGACAGAGAGAGAGAGAGAGACAGAGAGAGAGAGGGTACCAGGGTACATCATGGTACCAGGGTACTCACCCACGCAGCGGTTGCGGTCCAGCACCAGCCCGGGTTTGCAGGAGCACCGGAAGCTGCCCAGGGTGTTCATACACTCCCCATAGGGACACACACCCTGCATGGTGCACTCGTTGATGTCTGCAGGGAACACAGAGACACACACAGTATATACACTACTCATTACTGTTCAGTCATTCAGCAGAGGATGCCTACAGGTAGACTGCAGACATTGGGGGGTTCAAACCCAGAACTTTCAGTATTCTCAGGGTTGGAAGTGCTGCGTGTTGCCGAGGTTGTCCTACCTTGGCAGTGGGTGCTGTTGAACCTCTTGTATCCCTGAGGACAGGTGGAGCCGTAGTCCTCCACAATGGTCTGCTTCACCGACGCGTCTGAGGTCCGAGGAACGCCGGACAGGGAGGAAGGAAGGAAGAGGAAGCGGCGAGTCCAGAGGAGAAAGACAGTCAAGACTTTGAGTATCGCTCGATTCCATCAGTATAATACACACAAAAGTACTTTGTGTGTATTTCTCCGCACTACAGCGCTATGTGTTGTATGGAGAACAGATTTCAATGGCTACTCTGCATGCTGTCCCGTTGCTCTTACAGTTATGCAGTATTTGCTAACTATAACTAACTGATAAGCTAATAACAAAATCAGCCTTACCTCTGTGTTAAAATGTTTTGAATGTATATATATATATATATATATATATATATATATATATATATATATATTTTTTTTTTTTTTTTAATTTTAATTTAATTTTTTTTTAATTATTATTATTATTATTTTTAAATTTTATTTATTTATTTATTTATTTATTTTTTTGTTAAGTGTATTGCTTGTGTTTTGTATTGGAAAATTAAAGTGGAAATAAAAAGACCTTGTGTAAAAAACAAAAAACTAAGTTGGCAGCTAGCTAGTTTCTGGGATATCTCAAATCTTAGTTTTTACTATCGTAAACTTTCATCGTAATAAACTAAACATCTGTTGGTGTATTCGCATGAGTAAAATGACTAAGGCTGCCATCACGCTGGACTGAGTCTGACGAAGGATCTCCTAATGTTTCTCTCGGTACATAACTGATCTGTTCCACATTATCTACTCTTGTAGATAAAACTACTCAGTAAACAGAAAACTAAAAGTTAGAAGACCAATGGTCGTTATTGAGTAAACCGACACACCGTATCGTACAATAGCTTTTTTAAGGCACCATCACACAATGTTACGGGAATAAAATAATGGCAAAACATTTTCATAGTTGTACAATACATTGTGCGACAATGTCTGGGCCAAGGCACAGACAATGTTCACTCACAATGTTACAGGAATAAGATAGCTGTGCAGGTTTCCCGCTGCGGTACAATACATTGCGTGACGCTGCCTTGGGCGATAGGCTTGCCCTAGTGCTCTGGCACACATCCGTCCCATAATGTATTGTACGACAGCTAGAAAGCCGTACCGCCATTTTATTCCTGTAACATTGTGACAGCGCCTTGGCTGCAGATCCTGTCCTGGCATTGTGGTGCACATTCGTCAAAGCTCTGCAGAGAGGGCTGCACTGTTAATCACAGAGCTTGGCAGCAGCAGGCCCTCCTATGAGGTCATAGAGACATGTTGCAATCAAACAAGAGGAAAAAATGTAAAATCCCTGCAGGAGAAACAAGGCTGGTGGTTCGAGGGGCCGGTGGTTCGAGGGGCCGGTGGTTCGAGGGGCCGGTGGTTCGAGGGGCCGGTGGTTCGAGGGGCCGGTGGTTCGAGGGGCCGGTGGTTCGAGGGGCCGGTGGTTTGAAGGGCCGGTGGTTCGAGGGGCTGTTGGTTTGAGGGGCCGGTGGTTCGAGGGGCCGGTGGTTCGAGGGGCCGGTGGTCTGAGGGGCCGGTGGTTCGAGGGGCTGGGGGTCTGAGGCGGTCATAGTCTACAGTATCTGGAGGGCTATCAGGTAGAAACCAGTGCCAGCTAGAATCACACTCTGCTGCTGCTGCTACAGGAACCCTGTAGGGCTGTTAAGTATATCACCACCAGCACAGCAGTGCGAACATAACTAGACAACACTGTTAAATATTAGTTTGTGGTGACCCACAAGTAAGACTGATAGAGACATTCACCAAGGGACTGTACCTTTAAGGGAGAGGTGTGATGATACGAGTTCCGGGTTAACGTTGTGTGGCCGTTTTGACCTCACTTGCTGTACAGTGTCGATTCATATTTAAGTGGAGAGTAAAGCAGACTCGACGCATCTCCGTCTCTTGTCTCCTCACTTATTGCACTCCACAAGTTCGAACTATTAACACAACTTTTGCGTTTATAGATATTCTTTGTAGCGGTTCTTTGCATAATCATATTTAAAAAGCGTGTCTCATCTCTCTTCACGGTGTATTACTACACAGTGCTGTGACACCCACACGTATTGTCTGGGATTAATAAAGAAGATTGGGGGGGAAAAAAATGTGTTTATTATTATGTTAAGCGCAATCATGGGAACATCCACAAAGTTGAACAAACTCTGCGTTTCCGCCGTCTGTGAGGCGTTAGGAGAGCGCTTTGGGTTTCCCTGGGCTCGGTCTTTTTTTTTTTATGAAACGCAAGAAAACCTAAAATAGATATACTGTAGGTGCAGTAAAACGCAGCAGGAAGGCTTGGGGCGAGCCGGGGTCTGCAGAGCGGAGGCAGACGTATCGGGTTGGTTGCGGGAGACGTCGTGGTCTGAGTCACCGCTCGGCAGCGAGGAGAAAGGCCGAGTGGAAAACTCGGAGCACAGATGATATTTTCTTGAAATTCAATCTTCCGCACTGTGATGACTGAGCCGGGCCATAGGAGAACGCTGAAATGGTATTTTCCATACGCTCTCTCTCTCTCTCTCTCTCCCTTTGTTTCTCTTGCTCTCTCTCTCTCTCGTCGTCTCTCACCTCATCTGCCACTATGTCTCTCCCGCTTTCTCTCTCTCTCTCTCTCTCTCTCTCTCTCTCTCTCTCTCTCTCTCTCTCTCTCTCCCTCCCCCTTTCTGTCCCTCTTACTGTAGCTTACTGTAGCGTTCTATTCCTCTACCCCTTCTACCCCTCCCTCCCTGTCTGTCTGTCTGTCTGTCTGTCTGTCTCTCTCTCTCTCTCTCTCTCTCTCTCTCGCCCTCTCTGGCTCACTCTCTCTTTCACTCTATTTTGCTCTGTCTTTTGTTCTGAATTGCACTCTCTCTTTTTCTCTCTCTCTGTCTCTGTTTCTGTCTCTCTCTCTTTCTCTTGCTCCCTCTCTCCCTCCCTCTTCCTCTTGCTTTCTGTCTGTCTTTTTTCGCCCTCTTTCTCCTTTCCCCCCTCTCCCTTGCTCTCTCTCTATCTCTCCCTCGCTCTCTCTCTCTCCCTTCCCCTCTCTCCCTCTCTCCCTCTCCCTGCTCACTTTGTCTCTCCCCCCCAGTGTCCAAACTGTGCCTATATACATTATACATATATTCTCTCTCTCTCTCTCTCTCTCTCTCTCTCTCTCTCACACACACACACACACACACACACACACACACACACTTGGAGTCGGACG
>JAOPHQ010006596.1:0-133501 GCA_030340625.1 Merluccius polli
GTGATATGGCTCAGGCCCTAATCCAACTTTGTAAACAAGAGCACTCCCACTTGCTGAGTGTTCGCTCTTGTTGAAAGTTATTTATATCGTCCAATCCTATAGCGGCACCGCCTGTAGAGGAGGCTAGCTCTTGATATGTGATTGTTTCAAATATGAGAAAGATTTACGTTTTAAAGCCATTTTGTTTTGTTTATTTTCTATTTCGATTCTAGCAATTTAGCCAGTTGATTTTATTCAAATACATATGTAAACATGTTAGGCATCTTGCTCAAGGATGCCTATAAGTAGACATGAAGATTGCCTAGAAGTCAAAAACCTTAACTGCTAAGCTATCCTGGCCTTGGTTTTTTTGTCTTCTGTAACTGACTGAATGTCACATTTGATGGGAAAATGGACAAAAGTCCTGCATCATCACTTCCAGTAATTGCCCTTGAAAATGGCCTCCTAATGCAGACTGCAGGTAAGCTGTGACATTAACTTTAATATTGATGGTTTCTTCTCACATGAAATGGCCCCTTCAAGATCTTCAGCACACACAATTTTAAAGCATTAACGAAGATTGAATATAATCTGTTCCATATTGCCATAGAAATGAGTGCATTAAACTAAAATGTCATAGCAGCATTTGAAAATCTTTTCTTCACCTTTTTGCTCAGTGTCAATGCGACTCTGGGAAGGAAATGTGCTTTCCATAAGGGACATATGGTTTTGAGTGGAATGGGTCTTTAAGGTACTAGAATATGCAAACTAAACAAAACACTATATAGTGGACTTGGATTGTTTGCTTTAAGTGCTTAGGTGTGGGTATCAGCCATTTTAGGTTACAATATATGAAAAATCGATGTACATCACATAGTGTGTGTTTGTGTGTGTGTGTGATTGTGATTGTGCTTGTCATTGTGTGTGTGTGTGTGTCTATGAACTACTACTCAATATACTCACAATCGTCGTTTGTTCAGGTCAGGGTTTCATGTCCAAAATTGGGTGTATGACATGCTGTCATGACACACTCCTATTGGTTAAGCCTCACATCCGTCACTGCTGCCTCCCCTGAGTAACCTATATAAAGCAAGAAGAATCGCAATGAATATTACACTGTGTCACTTAGAGAAAATATTCTGCCCGTTGGTCATATTTTATTTCACATATTTTTAATGTACAGGCCTATTTGGTGAAACCACATGGAATAAATAACTTGAAATAACTTGAAATTACATTAAATAATAAAATCACATGAAGATTCAATGAAAGATAAAGAAATACGCTATTTGAATAGCATATTTCTTAATCTTTGGTTTTATCTTTTCAACTGATTATTTTCCTTACACGACTATACGCCAGACAGAGATGGTAAAATAATGTTGTTGCAGAAAACAAAGTATGACATTTCTATTTTAATTAGCACATAACATTTTTCTTTATCTCAAAAGCAAAACAAATGAAGCAATGTCAATTTTGCATCGGAGGATGATATAAGGTATTTGTTTACTGGTTAATATAATGCCAATTTACTGCAATTATAAGTAACTGCATCACTGCAAATGAGCTGACTCTAATCATACTGGTGCATCTCATCTCTTCCCTGCACTCAGTAGAGGACTGAGCGATGTATGAAGGGATAGAATGATGCATAAATGAGGAGACACCACACACCGTTTGCCATCCAGTGTATTTATGAGCTGAACCAACACTACTCCCAAGGTCTACTGCTCCAATCATCTCAATTATCGCAGTGAAAACCTAGCCATTTGAATTGCCCTCGGGGAGAAAATCCTTTGCCATCTTAAGACATAAAGCAGAGGGGAGAAACAGTGAGTGTAAATGATCAGTGTATTATTACGCTGGAGGCTACAATGCTCTGTCTGTAAGCCACCATCATTTGTGAACATAATGAGATTGTTGTCTTTATGGAGTGCCTTTCTGCTCGTTTTGGATTAGCGTGCAACCATACCAAAATAAAAGCAGTGTTTTTCAAGACTAGTCCCTCTGTTTGTGTCGGTAGGTCAATGAGCTATGTACAGTCAGCCAGAGGAGAGCAGAACATGATGATCACGCATGAAGTGGGGAGCAGGAGTTCAAGTCTTGTGGCAATGTGCACAGAGGAAACACTCAAACACTGACACACACACACACACACACAAAGAGAAGATACACACACAGCAAAAACACAAACACATTTAAACAAAACACACACACCACACACACACAGAACACCACATATGTAAGCAGAAACAAATAAACAAACAAACACGCACACACACACCCCCACCCACACAAACACACGCACATACAACCACACTCTCCCCACACTCTCCACACACACAGACACATTAATCCAGACACTGATCCATTAAAAAATGTGTTACATTGTTGCAGAGAAACAAATGTTTGACGCTCCCACTGTTAATACATAGGAACAAACAGACTAGCAAAGACAAACGGGGATGACAGCAGACAACCGACATGTTTGATCAGTAGGGAAATACAAACACAGCTCCTATGTTTGCATGCTTCCATTTTATGATCATTGGTATACACGTCAAACTACTTTGCTCAAATTGGCCCTATCAATAAAATGAAATTGCGTTTTTTCCTGTTAAAGAAAAAGAACAAGAAAGGAAAAAGAAGCATTTCAGTGGCCACTGCTTGTCCATTCCCATAATGCATTTCAGTGGTGAGATCCGTACCCTCTCCAACTGGAACCCCCCTCAGGGAGCTACAGCTGTGCGTGGGGTGTCACTAAATCCCAGGATTTTTGTACTTCCTGGGTTCAAGCAGTAGCTTAAGCCAAGTACACCTCTGCCTTGATTCTCGCTACACAATATATACTTAATGAGATTTTCAGCCGTGTAGTCTCTCTCTCGTTCGCTCTCTGCCTCTCTTGCTTGCCGTCTCTCATGCTTTCACTACCTCTCTTGTGATTGCCCAACCTCGCACACTCTCTCTCTCTCTACCTCCGTCTTTTCCTGCCTACCTGCCGAGTGCTTGGTACATCAAGAAGGAAGAACAAAAAAAAACGACATGTTGTGGGTTTGTCATTTTTCCGGAGCCAAAACAAGTGTGAAGCTTTGGCCAATTCCACTAGAATCTAGGCGATGGTGACTCTCTACAATGGAGTCAGCAGTGTCTCTTTCTCCATGCATGTCACGCAGGCCACCAGCGCCTGTCATCGCGCATCAGAGTTAAAGAATAACTAAATCACGTCCCACTTCGGTTGACGGACCAAACCACACAAATGTGTGTGTGGTGGAAACACCGGGAGCACTTGGAAGGCGGCTCTTAGCTTGAGTCACACGAATCCTGAAGATGGAACACGAAACGGTTCTATGCAAAAATATTGTCTCTAATTGTATGGTGAAGATATATGGAGGTGGGTTGGGTAGCAGGGGTTTTTGGGGTTGAGCTAGCAAAAACTGATATAAGATATTTTTGGGGAAACAATGTAATTGGCAAGCAAACTGCAATTTCTACAGGAGAACATTCTGGTGTAAGATTTTGTTATCAGGAATCATCCAGCTACCCAACAGCGAGACTCACACTGAACATTAGAAATGGCTTTACTACAGTATGTGTTATTCAGCGTTAGTACAAGTACCCATAATAACTAGGGATGTCCGATATTATCGGCCCACCGATATTATCGGCCGATTTTGGCATAAAAAATCAATATCGGAAAATATCGGTATCGGTTTTTAAAAAAACGATACCGAAATCGATTTTGAAATAATTTCAGACATCTGTTATGTTTCAAGTGAGGACGTGGTTTGATGACATCATCAAACGCGCCGCGCCGTCTCAATAACAAGCCTGGGCATGTGCGGCCGTGTAGCGGGACGCTAGTTGTAGCTGTAGTTATGTCGGTGGTTTGGAATTATTTCAAAGTTTCTACGTTGAATAGTAAAATAGGGGTTATGCGCAACATACTAACGCATTCTGCGAAACAGGTCTCATCACAACCGGTTCAGGTCCGCTGTACCGCGCTCACATTATTTTATTTATTAATCCGCACTTCCAGACCGTCACCGGGGCTTCAGAGTAATGTGTCCGAGGAGAGCAGCCCTCTCCCGGACACACTCGCTAGCTTTAAACCGCTGTTTTTTTTCTGTTTTTTTCCATCCATCTTTTCTTCTCACTAACATTCAGATGTTAAAATCAAATAAAACGGCAACAGTAAAAAGGGCTAACTAGGCCAAGTCAATAGCTGTCGCCGTCAGTTCCTACCGCTGCTACCCGGCTTTTCCGGCAAGCGGAAGTCAGGAGACCTGTTTTCCGGTTTGGTCACGTGACGCTCGGCATAAAGCCTATTGCGGTTTGCAATGAGTGTAAAGCGGAGGTTTCACGTGGCCGCATATATCGGTATTGGTATCGGTTGATATCGGTATCGGAAATTAAGAGTTGAACAATATCGGTTATCGGTTATCGACATCCCTAATAATAACACTTTATCATTAAATACAAAACACGATACCGTTGCCACCTCGAATGACAAAGCAATACGATTATTTTTTAATTAGACCTAATTTCATAATTTGATCTATTTCTAAAGCACATAAATTAACAACCACTATGCAAAATTCAATACCAAGACAGAAGAAAACATTCCAAGAATACTTTGACAAAAACACATTAACCGCCCATTGCTTTATCAATCGCACCATAATCTCTCACAATTCAACATGAGTTATGGTTATTATTTTTGTATCGAGTTGTATCTCTTTGTTCTGAGTTGGACCCGCTGCGAGTGGCTTCCTGTTTTAGCAGCCCTCCTGTGTTTCTACTTTCTTTCTCTTTTTTGCAACTTTTTCATGACTTATAGTGACTTATAGTAGTTTGTTTTTCATAATCTTTTTTAGACAGTTAGATGTTCCTTTTGAGTCCAGCTAGAGCAATGGACACGACCGGCAGACGGACAATTGTGTACTCGTGTACACTAGAAGCCCTCCTCGCTCATCAGGACCGAGTAGCAGCGCCACTGAAGGATTTACCTGCCGAGATAAGGACACACAGACGGTGCGAGCTGGGAGGGAGAAGAATAGGAAATTTAAACTAACTGCCCTCTGTAGTCATGGGGAAGAGATCACTGGCCAACAAGACGGACGAGCTAGCAGCCCTGGTGAAAGACCAACGTGAATACAGAGTCCAGTATGTTGTGCTTTAGGGAGACATGACTGAATGGGAATATACCAGACTGTTTAGTGGAGCCAGGTGGCTTCACGGTGGTGCGAGCCGACAGAGATAAACAGAGCAGTAAGAAGAAAGGCTTGCTGAGAGGACTTGCTGTCTTTGTTAACTCCAGATGGTGTAACCCTGGGCATAACTGTAAAGGACATAGAGCTGTTGGTTGTGAGTTTGAGGCCAAACTATATTATTCACCCAGTATTTGACCTGTAACACAAGACATAATAAAACTCTGTATGTCAATGTTAAGGAGGCATACAGCTCCACTGCCCCCCCCCACACCACCCCACCCTTAGCGGATCAGACCACAACCTAATAAGGCTTTAGCCAACATACAAGCTTGTTGTCAGTGGAAGAGGAAGTTGAAGAGGCGCTGAGGGTGTGCTACACGTCAACAGACTGGGACTTGATTGAGGGTCCACGGTGAGGACATGGATGGACTTTCCCATTATATTACGGACTATCAGGTTCTGTGAGGAGAGCATTGTACCCACCCTTCTCCACCTGAAAGGAGGAGGTGGAGGTGGTGGACACCTACATGTTCCTGGAAGTACACATGAACCATTAACATGGACTGGACTGACAACACTGAGGCTGTCTACAGGTAGGGACAGAGTAAGCTGTTCTTCCTGAGGAGGCTCAGGTCCTTCAACGTGTGCAAAGGCTGTTTTACCAGTCCGTAGTAGCCAGTGTCCTCTTCTTTGCCATGGTATGTTGGGAGGGGGGGTAACATCAGCAACAGGGATGCCAACAGAGTCAACAGGCTGGTGAGGCTAGCTCCGTAGCTGGAGCTGAACTGGACAATCTGGAGGTGGTTGTGGAGGGTTGTGGTAGGAAGCTGGACGCCATCCTGGAGAACCCTGACCATTCCCTCTATGATGAGCTAGTGGAGATGACGAGCACTTTCAGCCACAGACTCATCCCTCCTCGGCACACCACAAACTGCCTTGTCCAGTCCTTTCTGCTAGTGGTCATCGGGCTCCACAACCAAGGCTTGAGCCTCATATGAGAACTTTAAGACCTGCACCGTCTGATGTTACTTTGCACCCTCAATAACTGAATACTGCATAGACTCTGGCATACTTGCACATGCACTCATTCATTCATATATTCATTCATATTCGTATATGTACATTTATATCAATTGATAGACAGAGCTTGTTGACTGAGACTTTTTATTGACAGACTGTATATATATATATATATATATATATATATATATATATATATATATATATATATACAGTATACACTGATACTGTTCACTCATTCAGAGATCCAGTGTAGATATCTAGGGCCAGCTGCTCAGTGTTTCATTCTCATTGCTGTTGCTGCTATGAATTGACTTTCCCTCTGTGGATTGATGAAGGTTAATCTTATCTTATCCTATTTATCTTAATATACATTAAGTACAGTGATGTGAGGAAACAGTAATATCTGGAGTAAGTGTGGTACACTCCTCAAGCAGCCTGGCTGTCCTTCTACATGCGCACACACCAGCCGTCCTCACAGCCGTGACAGCTCGCCAAGTGTGCGCCATGCCAATGCTGAGAGACGCTAGCGCAGGACACACATGCTGCAAATGAGCCGTCTCAATGACTGGCAGTAGAGCCTGCTGTGTGCATGCCTCTGCACCCGCTGGCTTCCAACTGTTTGGATCTTAAACACCGGGCCTCTGGAATGAGGCCCGGTCCCCTTTGAATGCAAATAGTGTGTGTGTGTCTTCCAAGGGGGGGCAATGCTTCTCCCTGAGGTCCCCTTATGGCACCAAGGGCAGATTGAAAAAAGAAGTAGGTGGGGCACTTCACAGACATGGTAAGGTGTGTGTTGAGACTTCAAAGAGAAAGATGTATTGAAACCGCATATTGGTGTATTTGATGGAGTTTGTTGCATGAAGCATCAACGCGTGGATCAAGCCTGATTGTGAGGCAAAGGTGTCAATCAGTGGGACCGGATGGTTGCACATCCACATATGGCTGTGTTGCAAACATACTAGATATTGAGTTAAAAGAAGAAAACGTATCTTTGTGTTGCTATGAAGTGGGTACTTATAGTACTGAGATGATCTGAGTTCAATCAGGTGAAATGAAATCTTCACACATTTAAATGTTTAAAGGTTTACAATGTAAACGGATGGACACAAATTGCCATCCATAAGTCAATAATGCAGACCGTCCACTGTACATGGTGTCCTCCGGTCAGACGTAACGCTTGCATACACGCATACATTATGTTCCATCGCATTATACAGAATGTAGGCTTTGCAAGCGCGCCTCACAGCTCAGCAACACATCACATGCTTGTGGCTTTGGTGTGTTTTTTTCCCTCGCAGCCGAGATGGAGGAGGTCAAAGCGATGCTGGGGTCTATGTTTAGCTCTGCGGTAATGTTTACCTGTTCACACAGCTCCTGGATGGCTCCGCTGGGCTTTGCTGCATAATTGATCTGTGTGAGACAGAAAAGCCTCCTCCCTGCAATATCCCAACTCCCTTACGCAACTCACACACAGATGCACGCACACATACACACACGCACCTGTATACACGTCACCCAGTGCCATTTAATTTCCATTAGCATCTTAAATATTAGTTAGTCAGCTTTGGCTGTGTTTGTACCCATGGGAATGTTTAGGCGCTGGGCAGAGGGGCAGTAAGGTAGGGTATTGTTATTGCTTTCAATGTTCCCAAACCCCTTTAGTTCTCAAGTAGTTCAAAGATAATGCTGGAAAACACACTAGATTTCACTAGAGTACAAAAGGACAAACATTAGATGCAAATTTACACACAAAGAAATTTGCTGTCCTCTTACATTAAAATGAAAATATTTCTTCGACTTTGTTTTCTGCTTTTGCCATTTGCACCAATCATTATTCTTTTTGCATTTGCAGCTTTGGGAAAATCCCATTCCATAGCCTGTATACGTACCCTAAATCATTGGCCAAGGGAGCGCAACTCCCACTTATCAAAGATTAAGAGAGAATGACACTTTAGTTGCGGTGGGCGTACTATGTGTGGGAGCCATCCCAGAATACACAATGTGTGTGTATGTGTGTGTGTGTCACAGCATGGCAACAAATTGCAATAGGATGTATACATCTAAAAGATTTGGCAAGGGGTGTTGGAAAACAGTTGGAACGTACCCTGTATTGGGGTGCGACACTCTTTGTGCAATTTTGTCAGGGGGATGCATCTGAGATATGAGGTGGCATATTTATAGTCTCATTTGCATGAAATCAATATGGAGGAGCTGGAGCCACATGACTGAGTGTGGAAGCCTGAGCTCCACAGTCCCACATGCTACACAACCCTCACGCAGTGTGCCAGTATGCATGGCACTTACTCAAATTGTAACGGCTGGGGTAAACACTGGCAAGAGGACTCAATTGCACGACTCAGAGGTAGAAGCTTGATACAAAAAATAATCATAACTTGAAAAAGGTTTGTTACACGGGTAAATCAGTCAGGAGATCAGGCAGACAAATCCGGCAAGGAGAAGACAAAAGGCATAGTCAGGGAAAAGAGATAGCAGAGACACTAAACACTAGAGGAAAATTGCTGAAAAGTTTGATGCATGGTACAAAGATGAACTGGCACAGAGAGAGGGAAACACACAGGCTGTGTTTGGAACCACATACTAATGTACTGCCTACTACTCAATGTCATACTTAGTATGACTAGTACGTTAGTATGCGGTTCCGAGCGCAGCCACAGACTAAATACACAAGGAAAAGGAAGATAATGGTGAAACTAATCAGGGTAAGGGGGGACAATCACAGAGGCGGGAAGCACACAAGGGCAGGAAGTAAAGTATCTAAATGTGAGGAGATGTGAGTAACAAAGTAAAACAGGAAATGATGAAAAAATGAATGAAACAATAACAAATATAACCTAAAGAGCAGAGCGAGATGTCACACAAAGAAAAGATGCATAACATACAAGAGGAGGAATAAACACAATGTGTGAATTTCCGCAAATTCTGTCACATTTTAAATTAGACTTTCTGGAAAAAGAGTCGACGACGACTAATGAAATCTGAGCTTTAATCTCATGTTTGTCTCCTGTCAGGTTCTAATGCCCTTGCCTATATATGCAGAATACAAACAAGCAAGACGGATTACATCAATGCCCAACTGGGAAAATAAGCTTATTGTGACGTTATATTATCTCCCATCAAACAGTCAAAGCTGCTCTCGCTGTCTCGCCCTTTTTTACGTCTTTACAGAGAAAAACACCTTTTTCATGTAATAGATCTGCTGATGGCAGATTAGAGAGCTTTCAATCTCCCAATACAGTTTGGCATCACTTTGTCTCCTGTCAGACTTGAAAATCCTACATATCACATCACTTGCGTTCTGCCTTCCCCCCCCCCCCCCCCCCCCCCAGTCCTTGTTAGAGACACGGCCTACTATTATGTGAGTAGGTTTTAACTACTGTGAACACACCGGCTAATGCAAGAACATTGCATGTAGGTGGTGACGCATCGGTGGCAGGCCGCGATCTCTCTCTCTGTCTCGCTGCAGAGTAAGGTCAGGCGGCCTCAGCAACAAAGGATGACATTTTAAAAGGCCATCCAATATGAATACATGGAAAATTTCATATCTTTGAAGGTCGACGCCTGGCTCAGTATCTTTTCCATTCTCTCTCTATCTATCTATCTATCTACTGTATCTATCTATCTACAGTATCTCTCTATCTATCTATCTATCTATCTATCTATCTATCTATCTATCTATCTATCTATCTATCTATCTACTGTATCTATTGATCTATCAATCAGTCGATCTATCTTTACAGTGTATCTATATATCTATCTATCTACTGTATATATCTATCTATCTATTGTATCTATCGATCAATCAATCTATCTACTGTATCTATATCTGTCTATGTATCTGTATCCATCCATCCGTCCATCCATCAGTGATGTTAATGACCCAGCTCATGACTAAACAACAGCAAACATTTTCCAGCAGCTTCCAGCAGTTAATATGTGTTGATGAATGTTTTTAGTTTGATTGATAACAACAGAGAACATAATATCTAAGGTTCAAATTATGTTTAATGTGCACCGACCCATTTAATTGCAAAAAGATTGCTTTAAAGTAATATGTTCATTAATATATGAACAGCATTGAGTGCAGTGGGTTTAAACAACCCTTGTAGCGCCCAATCATCATCATTAATAAAAGCTTATATTAATACTATATGTGAATTTAATTATTTATTATTCCTCATTTAAAGAAGATTTCAATCTCATTTTGAGACCTCAACTAAAATGGCATGTGACACGCAATCTATGCACAATGTGTTGTGTGTACCAACCATGGAAACAAAACATTAAATAACATAAAACGAACGTGTTTTTTTTAATGAATTCGGCAACAAAGAAATTAAAACATGAACTAATTAGAAGCTCTTAGAGGGTATGTCTACAAATCAAATTGCACTCGTTTCACAAGGGATCCAGGACTTCACATTGACAATGTGACCACTTTGCTGGAATGTATAGACACACATCAGCATCACTTGTGTTTAGCAGCACTTTTACAGGCGCTTGGAGCACATTGGCATCATGTCTCGATAAAATCAACAGTTTCAGATGGTTAGCTCTGCCTAATACTTGCAGTGTGGCTATGGTGGCTATTGCACTGCTTTGGTCTCTTCAATGTTCCCCCATATTTAGGTTGTGCATTCTTAAGCCCAGTTGCTAACAAACGGTTATCAAATGAGCTAACTTTATCTATAACCGCACAAGGAAAAACAGCTTGGTTTCAAAAAACCTAAGGCCTTTGCACTCCTACACTCCTCCAACACAAAACAAACAACACAGGGTTGCAGATATTTCACAAATGTGACTGAATATCAGAGGGCGGACTGACCCATGGCAGTGTGGAACCATCTATCTGAGCAAGGTCCAGTCATAAGCTCTACACACATATGGTGCATGCAAAGCCTTTATCCTACATCATCATGTATTAATCATTGTCCTGTATTATCTTCATATTATGACTATACACAGTTTTACCACAGAAAAACAAACAGAAATGGTCACAGAAAAAATAAATGATGCATTGTCATGCAGCAAAATATCATTATTGATGTGGAAGGAAATTGATGTGGAAGGTAATATTGAAGGATATTGCAATAGATGGTCCCATGTCTGAAAGCTGTCAAATCCACATTTACAACTATAAACTATACTTTTTGTCACTCTTAAAATGCAGTGTCTGTATATGCTAATGAAGCAATGTAGCTCCTTTTGTGGAACTTTCTGCATATGTTCTACAGTTCCCCATGTACAATACACACAATTATATAAATTACCAGTAATTATTATCACAAATATTCTTGTGACGCTTGTCTCAGCCACCTCCACAGTATTTTCTTGTTCACGATTTTTCTCCACAAATATATAAACTTGTAGGAGTGGACAGCCAGGCAGGGGAGGGAGTGAGGGAGCAGTTATTTGATGTAGGCAATTATCTGATCAAGTGGTGCTGTGTGAACTGCTGGAAACTACTGTGAAGTTTAACATTTTGAGTCCCTCACATCCGCATGCAAATGTCTTCTCAACGGCCTAGATTCATACCAGAGTTCATTATCCTTTATCCTGCCTATTTATGAGGGAGAGTGCACTGCCCACTTAAACAAGTATTTCAGACCTTTCTACTTCTCTTGCACACACACTCAGACATATGCATGCTACCCCCCCCCCCCCCACACACACACACCAATATGATCCATTAAACAAGGACAGCAATGCCGTAAGATTGCAAGAGCTGCTGTGTCCCACTTCTACTTGATGTGACACTTGTCAGTCTTTTGATAACACACTGCATGTACTTGGGCGTCTTGCAAGCTAAGCGCTGACTACGATAACACAATGCTAAATAATGCTCAGAGAGAAGCGCCCTTGTTTTGCAGAGAAGTAACTGATAAACAAGGGCGTGCATTCTATACTTAGGGATCGGCTCCTGTGATGAGGCCAGCGACGACGTTGCTCCACATCTGCAGCATCTGGGACTGACGTTGTTAATTTCTCGTCTGGCAGTGCGGCATACACAGTTCATTAGAGAATGAGAGAGAGAGAGAGAGAGAAAGAGAGAGCGAGAGAGAGAGAGAGAGGTGAGAGCGAGAGAGAGGCAAACACAGCATCCCATAGATGGCTGCTTTTGATCAATAAAACATGAGAAGTGTCATCAGCAGCTGCACCATTCATGCAAACCTATTTTGTAAGCGTTGCCATTTTTCAAATCATATTTTGTTATTTATACCCCAGATAGGAAAGAAACATTGATCTTCCGCGTTCAGCACTACTTTACAGATTACCTGCTAGGTATGCCATATTTGGGCTGATGTGATACATTGCATGTCATTTTAGCCCTAGACGATGTTTTGGCTTCTACAGTGTAGATACCACTATGTCATCTTCATGGTGAAAACTTTTTCATAGAGGGAAATAACTATAAGAAGAAAATAAAAACAAATAGGCCAAATTGAACTAAATGTTTGTTAGAATATTAGCCACAATTTTAAAAAAAAATAGGGTTTATAATGATTTATTATTAACAATAATTAGATAAATTTATGCTTTGATAATGCTTTGCAGACATCCACAATATTCAGAAGGCAGGCTTCTGAATGCAAGCAAATCAATTTTAGTATTCTAATTGTATTTTAAATTTTCAGATTCAGTTTGTCATCATTGCCTTAGAGAAAGATGAATTGAGGTTGCTACTAGTCAAATGTGAGAATCAAGTCTAACTGATTGGTCAAGGAAGAATAACCACACAATAACCAGTCTACATCAACAACACAGATGGGTCTCTCATAAGCCACACCAACACTTTCTTGTGCTGGCAGACTTTTTCTTTCTTTCAGGGGTAAGTGTTGTCACTTCTCTCACATGCATTTTTAATTTGCATGTAGCACCAGTGCTTGAATTGGGCTGGTACTCACCGGTACTGAGTACCAGCACTTCTAATTTTTGTCCACCTGCCTAGTGTTACTTATTACTGTGTACCTCCACTTATTGGTGAATCTAGGTACGCATGCTGTAGTTAATTTTTCATGTTGTGGATAACTATAATTATAATTCTGTGTGTTGTAGCAGTCTTCTACGGAAGTCGAGAGCTGCCATTGTGCAATAGTATCCCATCTGAAACATTTGATCTGTAGTTTATTAAAAGAAATTGTGACATTCCAGGTTATTATATCATATCATTTGACGTAGCTTATGCAGACGTCCTCTCTGTCCCCGCTCTGACCAGTATTTTTCGCTAACTCTAAGAAGGTCGTCAGCGGTCAAAACCAATTCTGATAACGTGTGTGTGTGTGTGTGTGTGTGTGTAATTTGCAGATATGCTGATCAGAGATGGCTGTCTGGGACAAGGAGCAAAAGAAAGCATAAGTATTAAATTAATACATTCAAAGTATTTTTTTAAATTAGAAATGTTTGTGTTGTGTTTGGTATAGAGAGAGAAACATGTCAGGAAATAATCAACTAGTAATATGAACATACTGGTTGGTCATTTATCTAAGCAAACCAGCCAAAAACAGCTCTTACTCATGAAAGCCATGCCACGCAGATGCTGCTTTAGAGCACTGGGCACCTTTTTAATTCAATTCAAGCACTGTGTAGCACCAGTGCTGAGAAGATTTCATTTCACGTTTCTGCTTTCAAACCTTGATACAGTGTTGCCACCCTGGGCCCTTTTTTAATTTTTAATTTTCACCTGGAAGCTCAGTTGGAATGAGCAAAAAGCAGCGCATTTCAACCGTAGACATTAGAAAACACGCGTGCCCTTCACAAAGGCATTAGCTGCAAGCGACTAACATGAAATCTGTGTACTCACCAAACAACAACACACCATCATAGATTCATTTTCAGATGTTGATTTAGATCAAGTTTCCATTGTTTACTCTCGGCTCTAGAAAAGCTTTATCTCCCACAGAACACATAACATAACAGGAACCCCATATGTCAGTAAACATCAGGGATGCCACAACATTGTGATGAAATGAAAGAAGACTGTAACCTTTGGAGATGGCCCGAAAAGCCATTGTCACTTCTGCATCATAAAAAATCTTTAAATAAAACGTCTAATTAGTGTGTGATCAAACAATGTAATTTCATCATATGGATGAAATTGACAGGATCAGATTGTGCAAAAGCGAAAATCAGCAGTGTGTTAGTCCATGCCATGCTTTATATGAGAGAACCAGTAGAAGTGTGTATTGGTCGAAATGCCAGCCTGGAAAAGCCGTCGTCCTTAAACACAGAAAATTGAGCTGTAGAGTTGAGGTGTAGAGTTACATTTATTAGATTAAAGGTGCTGGAGGTAAGATTTAAGAGCTATAATTTGAGTGTAATTTGTTAGAAACACCATAGCCATTTGTCAGCTATTAGTGAATGAAATACTGTGATACTGTGAGAATATCTGTTCTGGTTGATTGCACCAGCCTCTCTATGAGACAATTTGGATTTTAGACAGCCCCCGGTTAATTTCTGGCCAATCAGGACATTGCTCCCATGATTGCCTGTCAATCACAGGTGTGTGAAATGAAACACTTCTCAGATTGTTTAGTTTCAACATCTCTTTTCCGCTCTCACGGCGCCTTTAATATGGGATAATAACTCATACAAAATATAACTGTTGACCTACTAACTTTGTTGAAAAGGGTGAATTCTGTATTGTATATGACTGTAGAAATTAGCTAAGGAGTTCAGATCCCATAAAAAAGTCAGATCCCATGGTTAATCTCATGGTTTGTTCTTTTGTCAATGAAGAGGACGTAAACGTGAAACAAAAATAATTTTGTTGTATAAAGACTGACAAATATGTCCAATTCTGACACTACCCAACACTGATGATGCTATTTTTTTCTTTCAGTATCTCTCCTAATATTAATATAAAATTATATAAAATGAATTGAAATTCCACTCCTCCTCCTCACTTTACAATCTCAACAAATAGTTTTTTCTCCAGTATTTCTGTCATTATTATAAAATTGCATTCAATACCATCATAAACAATGGTGAAATTCCTCCTTCTGCCCATGTTTTACAATCTCAACTGTGAGTTTTCCCCTGTAATTCTATTATTATTTAAAAAATGGCATAAGATAAAATCCATATACTAGTGAAATTCAGCTCCTTTCCTAATGTTACATCATTCGTTTTTGAAAGAATGGTAATAATGACATCCAATGCAATTATATAAATAATGTGCTCTCTCTGTGTCGTAGTGATGCAGAATGACTTGGCTGCTCGTGAAAGTTTTTAAATGTGTCTCCGCAAAATATTTTGGCAGCCATCCATCTAGTTATGGCAAAGGTTGATGAGCTGTTACTTCAGAAAATTAAAGTTTGATGATAATTGCTGCGTGTACGTCTTCTGTGTAATCAAGCCTGTTTGTTCCAGCCTCTTTCTCTCCTCTCTTCTCTTTTCCTCTTTCTCTCTCCTCTTTCGTCTTCTCAATGTTCAGTCGCCTGTCGACTCCCACCTGAAATGTTTGCTAACCTTACAACAATGTACGATGTCAATGCCTCAGCCACGGAGACACAAAATTGTGGGGAACACATGCTCTCTCTCACTCTATCTTTATCTCTCTCTCTCTTTCATTATCTATCTCTCTTATTCATTGTCTCTCTCTCTCTCTCTCTCTCTCTCTCTCTCTCATTCATTCATTCATTCATTCATTCTCTGTCTCTCTTCCCCCCCCCCCCCCCCCCCTCTCTCTCTCTCTCTGATCTTGTCACATCCATCCCTAACATCTACCCACAACAGAGACTATTCAAGGACAAGTTCGTAAGCCACCAAAGCTATTCAGAGGTAGTCATGCATTTGCATTCAAGAACTATGATGTTGGTGAGAGAAAGAACAGAATCTCTCCCATCGTGACTTTCCATTATTACTTCCCATTAAAACCTTCACTTTGAGTTTGCAGTGCTTTTAGTATTGCTTCAGCTATCAAAGGACAGTGGGCAGCCCACATAGCATCCATTTATTCATCACCTGCTTCTGCCTCTTCTGGCTCTCCTATTAACCTGAGCCATATGTCTTTGGAAGCGGGGGAGGAAACTACATCACGGAGCAGAGGAAAAAACAACACAAAGACAAACAAAGATTTTGGTATGTAAAACAAGGCAAACTTCACACGGACCCCCAGGGAATTGAACCCACGGTCTATGTCTCCATGATAACAACAGCTTAGAAGCTTCGACCATTGCCATGGTAATCAAAGTCCAAATCAGTATTTGAATGCTTCGTTCTTTTTTTTTTAATGTATATATATATTAAAGTATATAAGTAAATAATTGCCGCAAGTTTAAGGAAGGTATGATAGCTTGTGTTGTCCGTTCCGTTCGTTCGTCAAGATTTACCTTGTTTCATGTGTACAATATCCAAATCCTTAATTTTTCTTTGTTTCTTTTGTTTTTCTTTACCAATACCCTTATTATAGATCCTGACCACACACTAGTTTCCATAACAGAATCGCAAATTGAGCCTGCTTGACTATTATATTATACTATTATACTATTTTATTTTCTCTTGATTATTCAATGTTTCATAAAAGTAAAACTAGCGACGCACAGCTAAATTAATGGCTTCTTGGATGTATTAAATAGAAAGTCTATACTACACTATATCCTGTGTACTCTTAGCCCATTAGCAAAAGGCGCAAGGCTGCAGTGGTTCTGTAATTTATTTCCGATTAAATCCAGGAAATTACATGAGTGAAGCTCCACAAGCAAGGTGAGCCTGCTAAATTAAATACTTTGTGATTCCACCCCCCAAAGAAAACCAAATTCTGAATAAATATTTCGATGAGGAACACATCCATCTAATCTTTCTGCACGGCCCTGCGATGACAAACACATTTATCAGTCCATCTGCGTTTCGGAGCTGACCCTGCTTGTCCTTCATGGAGACGGGCCGGGGATGCTCAACACCCTAACGCAGGTGTCATTATTCTCCCCGCAAGGCATGTCATTGGATGGAAGATTCTGTATGGGAGCACCAGCCACACGCATGTGGTCCGAGGAGGGGGGGGTGGCTGACTGACTGTCTGTGATCTCATCATTATGGGTGTTCTGGGTGGGATCACTGGACTCTCAGACTCAGCAGCAGATGTGACTGGCAAATTAGGGATGGATGGAGGACCATTTCCTATTGTCTTTTTTTTTGCATTCTATTTTCACATATGCTCCCCACTCCAGACACACACACACCAAACAAGGCTTGCAAACTAATCCACTACCAGTGCCAGTCATTAGCCCCTGAACATGTTGCTATGTTTATCATTTAAAAACAGCCTTTTTACTCACAAATGCTGACGTTGTGCTCCATTTTGCAGGGATAATATTTTGAAAACCTCAGTAAGTGTATTTCAATGTATTCATGACAAAAAAATAACAACTAGAAAAAGTATAACTTCAAAAGAAATTGTGGTGTACAGCTTCAGAAAATAAAGTTTTTAGTACCTGGTATATTGGAAATGTACAATAGAGTGACATGAACTACTGCTGTAGTTTTATAGTAGCTGCTAGGGTGTTATATGTTGCTTGCTGTTTTGGACGGTTGCTAGGGTGTTCTGCACAGTCGCTAGTGTTCTGGATTGTTGCTAGGGTGTTGTTGTTGGTTTGCTATGGTGTTCTTGGAGGTTGCTGGGTGTTCTAAGTGGTTTCGATGGTGTTCTAGGTGGTTGCTAGGGTGTTCTGGGTGGTTGCTAGGGTATTCTAGGTGGTTACCTGGGTGTTATGTATAGTTGCTATGGTGTTCTGGGTGGTTGTTAAGTTGTTCTAAGTGGTTTATATGGTGTTATATGTGGTTGATAGGGTGTTCTAGGTTGTTGCTAGGCTGTTCTGGGTGGTTTCTATCGTGTTCTATGTGGTTTTTGATGGTGTTCTGGGTGGCTGCTATGGTGTTCTAGGTGGTTTCTAGGTAGTTGCTAGGGTGTTTTGAGTGGTTGCTAGGGTGTTTTTAATGGTTGCTAGGGTGTTCTATGTGGTTGATATAGTATTCTATGTCAGTGTTTTTCAACCTATGGTAAGTGTACGGTACTGCAGGTGGTACATGGGATTTTATTCTTGAAATAGACACATTTATAATAATAGAAACAAATAATACGGATAATTGAAAATAAATATATTAGAAATATTGTTTTGTGAGAATTGAGAAGAAGAGAGAGAGGGTGAACTGGAGGATTGGGGGACAGAGGGCAGAGAGTAGGGAGAGACAGGGAAAGATGAAAACGGGGGAGGGACAGGAGAGGAGAAGAGGCAGGTATGTTTTCCACTGATGTTTTGTGTTCATTTGTGTAACTTGCAAAATAAGCACACTGGGAGCATAAGCAGCATTGCTGACTTTTTCTTTCAACTGGTTCCCATTGGCCATGGCCTATTTGCAGTAATAATAGTGTATAAAGGGGGCGCTGGCACTCTTTTGTCAGCCACTGTGTATTTATCTATTTTTTACCGTTTTCATATTGGTCCACGAAAGGTCTTGATGAAAATTTAGTGGTAAACCTAAAGTCAACGATTGTAAACCACTGTTCTAGGTGGTTGCTAAGGTGTTCTGGGTGGTTGCTAGGGTGTTCTCAACTGGTCTAGCCTTAGTACTCACACGTGTCATTAGTCATTAAGTTACGACCCAATTTACCAATATTGCAGTCATCAACAATGTCTTCATGTACTTTTAAAAACATTGAGTGAACAAAAAGCTGCAACAATTGGGGCTAAACTCAATTAAATAGTAAGCAATTGAAACATTAAATAACATTGAAACATTAGTTAATTTATGGGCTTCTTTCTAAAGATTAAGGTTTGGCATATGCTCTGCGACCTACTCAAAATGCCCTCATGACCATGATATAGGTGGTTACTAGGGTGTTCTGGGTGGTTTCTATGGTGTTTGTGGGTTTCCATGGTGTTCTTGGTGGTTGCTAGGGTGTTTTGGGTGGTTGCTATGGTGTTCAGAGAGGTTGCTAGGGTGTTCTAGGTGGTTGCTAGGGTATTATAGGTGATTGCTAGGGTGTTCTGGGTGGTTGCTATGTTGTTCTAGGGGTTTCTATGGAGTGCTAGGGTGTTCTAGGTGGTTGCTATGGTTATCTAAGTGGTTTATGGTGTTCTAGGTGGTTGCTAGGGTGTTCTTGATTTAAATGTCTAATCATTTGAAAATTATAGTTTTGAGTCATTGTATAGAAGTTTGGATAGTAAGGTAGTAGGTATAGTTTGAATTATTGTAGTATAGTAATAAGTAGTAGTAGTAGTAGTAGTATAGTAATGAGTATGAAGGAGGAGTTCAGTAGGGGTTTGGGAAGAATATTAGTCTAGTGAGAGAATTGTGTTATTTTTTAAACAGTTGTTTAGTTGTAAACTCATTTTTAGATTTCAATGTGTGTGTATGTGGATTTTTTTTATTATGAAAAGTTATTTCTTGTAAAAAGTATAAACACCATTGCTTAGAAAATTGAGATGACCAATCAGTGCGAGGAGCTTAACGTTTTGATGTATAATATGTATATGGGGTCAAAGTATTGTGGTAGATTGTGTTTATAGATTTTGATTGTTTATATTTTGTACACCAACAATTCTAGAACACAGAAAAAAGTCCTGTGTGTATGTGGGAGTTTAAGAGTTTAATAGTTATTATTTATTTATTTATATTTATTTAAGTATAAATAGTATAAAAGGTTTGTCATTCATAAAAGTATGGACAATAAGGTATTGTGGTGGAAAAATCCAAGTTAGCATAACATTCCTGCCAGATATCTTATCATGCCAAATGTTTTACAATGCCTTTATCCACTCCAGGGGGTGGTCAAGGGGTCAGATGACCCACCCGGGAAGACAATGCTATGTTTGATCTGGTGGGGTGTGGGGAGGTCATCTCCTGATTCTCATCTCCTGTCAGGCCCAACTTGTTAATCTTGTCTTGGATGCCTGGGGAGGGGGCCAAACTGGGATAAAAGATGATCTGATCTGGGCCACGCTGTTAGAGGGGACTCTTGTTATGATTTGTCTGATACTTTTGGTAATCCTACAATTATTGTGTGTTACTTTAACATTTAGAAGTCTCATCTGTCATGTTCTAGCATAAAGTATGAAGGAGGAGTTGAGTAGGGAAGTTTGGGAATAATAATAATAAGAAGAAGAAGAAGAAGAAGAAGAAGAAGAAGAAGAAGAAGAAGAAGAAGAAGAAGAAGAAGAAGAAGAAATTGAAGAAGACGTATGATAGATAACAGAGTTGTGCAGCTTGAGCTCCCCACCTAATTATAATAATATTAAAAATAATAAGTATGATAGATAATAGTAGTTGTGCAGCTAAAGCTGACACCTAATAACATTTGGGCTTAAGCAGTACCTGGGACCATTTTCTGTACCATCACAGCGTCTCATTGCAATGCAATGCTCTGGCTTTGGTAGAATGCCCTGCAAACACAGTGCTGCAGTGTATGCATGTTGAAGTAACTGTAATTGGCAGAACTGAGTGAAGGTCACAAGTGGCTCCCGACATATGCAATTAACCCAGTTTCACAGTGATGCAGCAATCTATAGGGAAGCAATTAAAATCCCAATACCCCCAGTGTGTGTGTGTGGATTTAACCGAAACACAGCCCCGGATCGCCGCACCAGTTTTTTTTAATTGTTGAGAAGTGTTGATTACGATGCCAATGATGAGCGAACAGACAGCGGAAGTAAGGGAGGAATAGAAGGAGAGCAACAAAAAAGGAAAGAGAAAAAAAGGTAGCTTACCAATGATTTCTTGAATCTTCAGTTGCTTGTTAATATTTAGTTAGATGGGTATGGAAATCGAATCGAGGTTCACTATGAGTTCACTTCATTAATAATGTCTTTGTATGAGATTTGCAGCTCAATACTGGCTAAAATCCATTGGTCTGTTTATATCCCCCTAATCTAATCATCCAAGTCTTTTTACCCCTTTTGTTGGGAATGCACAATCGGTGACCTTGTATTCTTCCTGCGGGAAACAAGTAATCCTAATATATTTTCCTCCCACGAGTCTGCACTGCAAGGTGACTTCTGTCTGTGCGCCGAAGATGTGCTCCACCTCATTCGCTCACTCGTTCAACTGCAAGAGAGAGAGAATAGGGTTAAAAAAGAACTACAGGATTGTGTGTGATATATCGCCAATCAGAAAGTTATCTCTTGAAAGTACAACAAATAATAATCCTTAAAACGTTAAGAAAAAAACTATATGCCTGTAAAGCAGCATTTATAGTTTTCTGACAGCTAGAGGGCAGAAGAGTACACTACAATCCTGTCCACAGACTTGCAGCTGCTCTAAGTCCTTATCATAGCATAGCAGATTCTAATGAAGGCATACATAGCGAACAAATTGTGCTGCAAACAAAAAGGTCACAGTCTGCAAACTTGTCCACGACCATCTGAAATCAGTGTTTTTATAATGGATAATAGCAGGAGGAGTTATGGGTCACTGGGTATTTGGTTAACAAACAGTAAAATATGACGTTCTGAAATTAAATGTCACCAGACAGGCTTCTGGTCACCATGGGCTAATGACAACTTCTGACATTACTGAGGATTCAGTAAAATTACAAATTGAGTAATCTCGGATCCAAAGGATTGACAATGCCAGTGTTTCCCCTACTATGTATTCAGCAGTGGCGCAGCGCCACTGCTGGAAAATCAGCGCCACTGCAAAAATCTTCACATGATCGGTATTTAGCACAACTACAACGTCATCTTGAAATTGCCAAGCGTTAAAGGGGAAATGAACCCAAAAACAACACTATGCTCCAACACTATATTTCATCACATGAATAAAGTTGATTGTGCTGCCATCAAATGTACTAACTCCATATAAAAAAGAAAAGAATTTAACGGCTACAGTAACGGTGATTTGACGCGTCATCAAATCACCGGAAGAAAAATGCAGGACTACAAGTTATGAACGTTCTGAATGTGAATCTTCAGGAGAGCAGCCCTCTCGGACACACACACACACAGGGGTTGAAATAAGGCTGTTTTACTCGCCAAATGCGAGTAATTTTTGTATTTGTCGAGTAATTTATGAAGACCACTCGCCACTCTGGCGAGTAATCTAAGAATTCGCCGCGATTGCCGCGGACCCGCCAGCAACGGACCCACTAGCCGCGGACCCGACCGCGCAGCACCCACCGCCGTCTACAATCGCTGTTAACAGCATGTTACAGCGGTAACAGCATGTGTGTGTCCGAGAGGGCTGCTCTATTCGGACACATTACTATGAAGCCCCGGTGACGGTGTGGGAGTGCGGATGATAATAAAACAGCGGTAACAGCGATTGTAGACGGCGGTGGGTGCTGTGCGGTCGGGTCCGCGGCTAGCGGGTCCGTTGCTGGCGGGTCCGCGGCAATCGCGGCGAATTCTTAGATTACTCGCCAGAGTGGCGAGTGGTCTTCATAAATTACTCGACAAATACAAAAATTACTCGCATTTGGCGAGTAAAACAGCCTTATTTCAACCCCTGTGTGTGTGTGTGTCCGAGAGGGCTGCTCTCCTGAAGATTCACATTCAGAACGTTCATAACTTGTAGTCCTGCATTTTTCTTCCGGTGATTTGATGACGCGTCAAATCACCGTTACTGTAGCCGTTAAATTCTTTTCTTTTTTATATGGAGTTAGTACATTTGATGGCAGCACAATCAACTTTATTCATGTGATGAAATATAGTGTTGGAGCATAGTGTTGTTTTTGGGTTCATTTCCCCTTTAAGACAACATTTTCAATATTTTTTGCCCCAATCAATTTCTACCAATAATGTAAATAAAAGCTTAAAATTAACACAAAAGAAAAACATGAGTAATCCTGTCTAAAATTATAAAATCAAGATTTCTGTTTCTGACCAGTTCAAGGTACGTGCTCCAATATTAAATCTGTTGATGGTATATCATATTTGTCTCAAAATGTCCATTTCTATCCAGAAAACTTGCCAGAAGTTATGGTTTAAGGGGTTATTAAAAAAAAAAATCTTCCGGAGGTGAATGCCCCCAGACCCCTGCGCGCCGCCGCGTGCGGCTTGCCTCCGTTACGTAACAGCACCACTGCTGGAAAAATTTCTAGGGGAAACACTGAATGCTATAGCTGAACTTCTGAAGGTAGACTGCACGGCACCTGGGCTGGAAACCAGAAAGTACGATGGGCAGAGTTATGCAGTTTCCTGTTTTGTTATGGATATATTCTTTCGAAGATGAACTCATTTGTGATTGCAAGATGGAGGTTTCAGAAGAAGAATTTAACCCATGTATTTCTACAGTGGCCTGTCTACTACATGTTTGATTTTACACCTTTACAGACACTTTGTCTTAGGACGTTGTTGTCCCGACAGGACGTTTCAACTCAGGGGTTATGTCTCAGAATCACTGCATATTACATTTTTGCAATGTTCCTGGCATTGCCATGATCTTCGTACAACTGCCGAGGCATGACCTTGTTTGAAGAGAAAACACCTGGTAGTCACTGTTAACCCTGCTGATTTGGTCTGTTCTGGTAGCAGGGAGCACATATGGCTAATGCATCTAGGTGTCAACATGTGCTCCCAGACCAGTCGGGCAGTGATTCATTGGATATCCCTTTTTTTCTTTGAGCATAAACTTGCTAGCCTTAGTGATAGTTGCATACGGAAATGTTCACCAAACTCTTGGCTACAACTCTGTGAAAGGTTTCTTTCTTCGGTTTGGGACTTTGGAGTTGTTCCCCGGAAAGCGAGGGGGACACGAAATCCACCATTGAGCGAGCTATTGGCATATTGTATCATATCATTAAACTGCCAAACAATGTCTTGCTAGCTTTCACAATGAATAATAAAGCCTGTTAATACATATTGTTATAATACATTTAATTAATTTATTCAATTTATAAATGTACAATTTACAGAATGTTGCCTCCTGATGTTGAGAAGGGGGTAGCGAAAGTCATTCTGGGTAACGTAGGAAAATGACACACTGGAGCAGATCGCAGGAAGCCTGAGGGAACAGCCAGTGACAAATTGTAAATAACGAGAAAGTACAATATTACAAAAAAAAAAATTATAATAAACCCTGGAATGAATAGTAAATCAATGGTAGACATTTTATAACAATGTCAAAGTGTTTTAAGATGTAGTTTAACTTGAATCAGCAACATCACGTTTGTTGTGGTTCCACCGGTCAGGTTGTTTCAAGTAGAGACCCATTCAATGCAATGTGCATCAACAGATCCCCGCCCCCCAGCAACGTGATTGGTTGAAATAAATTTGAAGTGAAAGAAAATCAAAATAGAGGCCCCGTTTACCCAGATTTGAGCTTGTCTGCCATAAGACTTTAGACGTTTGTCTGATTTGTGAGACCGTTTTTAATACTGATCTACTTTCAAAATGACAACTTTGCAGGACAATCTCAAAATACAATGTTATGGTTTCAGTGGAAAGCTGTCTCGGCCCCTACAACCTTGATCCTTGAACCCCAACATGGGATGACCCAGCAGTGGGTCAGGGAAAGCAAGGGGAGGGGGGGGGGGGGGGACTGCAGAATCACAAACCCTCTTGGTCCACATGGTAATTGGGGTCAGAGCCTTGTGTCCAGCTGACATTGCAAATCATCCCGACACGAGATCGCGGCAGGTGCCCGTGGCGTACATCACTCTAGTCAGCCTCACTCTCAGGCTAAGTGCTGCACCAATTATTGCATGACACTGCCATCCATATCTGTTCTCGTGGATATTTATAATTTATTTCACATCTCTCCCCATTCGGCCCCTGGGGACCCCAGTTCCATTATGGTGCTAAAGTGAGATCTGATTGGAGGGACAACTGTCGTGTTTTTTTTTTGTTTCCCCTGGAATCGGGGGAACAAATTCTCATGCAGGGATGGTGCTGTGCTCCGCTGGCACACACAGAGTGTCTTTCTCCGGTCTGCATCATCCACCCCCTCCATGTCCCCTCCACTCCACAAAAGGTCCCTTGTAAAGGAGCTACCCCGCTGTTTATACCAGTGGCACGTCCCACCCATCCTTTAATTTATGCAAGGTTGTAGACCACTGTCTGTGTTGTTTAGTGCTCTTGGATTATTAGTATGCTACTTACGGAGGTTCAGGCAGCCACTGCCACTTCTCTGAGGGGAAAATAGAGCCTGCATCTCAAATTAATGATTGCTAAAACTTTATTTTACTGATGACAAGCAGAAATAAGCAGAAGTATTAAACAAATCGACTGGGATTTAAAAAAAAAAAAAAAAAGTTATATAAACACAGAAGAACCCATGGTAATATGCCTAAGATTCAGCTTATTTTTTTTCACAAATTTGCTTGTTATCTGACATCTGTGGGAGAGTTTTTAAATGCCTGCCATCTGTTACATCGATGCCCTTAGGCATGTTAAAATACATTTTTGCTAACAGACTGAGCAGGAAGGTTAAGGCTACATGTTCAGTGCTAACACTTAGCATGCCAGTCAGCAGTTATCTCAATTGTAATTATTCAACTGGTCAGGCTTTGGAGGGTGGGGAACAATATTAATACAGTTGTGAATCAGCTTTTGACTTCAGCTTTGATGGATCTGCAAAATTTTGGTACCTAAACTTTACTGATGCAATGTGGAAGTGTTTTATTTCTTTTTTTCCAAAAGAGAAAAATACAATTATGGAAAAACAAATAAAGTACACACATACTTAGATATCAAGTATGTAATACCATGTGATCACTGGGATTGTTACAATTACTGTATACTCATTTTTCTTGCACTTATAACATGTAAAGTAATTCCACTTGTGAAGAAGCCGATGCCCCTTCAGAAAGAAGGTATTCATTGGTAATAATAATACATAACTTGTTCAGCAAGTAGCTTGTTAGCCAACTTAATCTGATGGCTGTCATTTAGCATCCTGCTTAGATTTACAGTTGCTAAGTGTTATCACACCGTATGTACGTGAGGAAAAAACTGAAAGAAAGAAAGAAAGAAAAAAAGAGTGAAATAAAAAAAAATCACTGTCTCTTACAACAATGTTAAAACCCAATTCATATCAAACTACAGATTTTGATACAAGCTTATGGTTGAATGCGATGCGGCAGCTTGTGAAATGTATGATAGCATATGCCCAGTCTACTTCTGAGGCAGAATTAGGTGCTAAACATCCAGACTTGCCCTCAAGCAGCTTCACAATTCAAGTTCAAAAACACACGTACACGGGCACACACACACACACACACACACACACAGGCACACACACAGGCTCAAACACGCGTGCATACACACACACACACACAGGCCCAAGCGCATGCACACACCCACACATACACAGTGATCATGACGCATGCAGGGGCTAATGTGATTTCCATGTTCTTGTCAGCCTTGCAGTCAGCTGGACACGAATTGATTCAGATCATGCGTGTGTGGAGAAGGCCAAGGTGCTAAAGACATATCACACAGCAGGGCTGAGCACCAATCACTGTAGATTTAAAACAGAGGCTTTTATTTCAAGGCCGTTATACAAAAAAAACTAAATAGTTTCACACAATCCAACGTATTTTTTATGTATATTGTAATTTACTAGTTTATTGTTGATTGATTGGATTGACCGCATGGGGCTTGCATGATCTATACATGGGGTATGCATGTTCTATGCACATTTACATCGGATTACACTAGTGACTGTGTGTGTGTGTGTGTGTGCAATAGAGAGAGAGAGAGAGAGAGAGAGAGAGAGAGCGAGAAGCTAGCTGAGAAAAATGTGGATAGTTTCATGTATTGCATAATGAATGACAACAATCTCATTGTAGTCTTTATCTGCCTTTCAATATGAGCACAATTTATTTGTCCAAAAATCAAAATTTCTTGTGTAAACCATCAGCATGGTTTGCAGCCCAAAACGCCCTCTGGTCTACTCTAAATAGCATGTTGTCGAGACTTGGCCCCTAAACCAATCCCTCTCCGCTGTCTCCACCTCCTCCTTTCTTTAGTTTCAATCAATCTTTAGTTTCAATCCAAAGCAATCCTACAAAAATGCGATTGTTTTTTTTTCTACATGTTATGTCAACCCATTTCCATCAACAGCGCCAATAGGACCAAGGCTGACAGGCAAAGGCTGCTGCGCGCCACTCTCGCCTTGCACAGACACTGACAGGCTCGATCGCCCCACCATTTGGTTGCTGCCGTTAGCTGGTTGGTTAGCTGCCATTTCCTGCGGTGATGTACATGATGAAGCAATGACACAGAGTCAGGTAAGTAGAAGAAGTTATGATGTTAATCGCCCCCCTCCCTCAGCCGAAAGGTTCTGGGTTCGATCTGGTGGCCTTATTGAGCCAGGCAGGTCTGCTCCTTCATGACCCGTCGCTGTATTGATGATCACACACATAGAAGAGCGGCTCATGAATATTGAATCGTAAACATGGAGGACTAGCCTACATAGCAAGAGGTGAGGAGAGGAAGAACATATTTACCTGACTGACAAAGTAAAAAGCATGCTCTTGCAAAGAATACAGATTTTGATATGCATGTGAGCATGTACACATCAACACACACCCACACATACAACTCGTACAATCCACACAATGAGCAATTTATTTGCACATTAGAGAAAAATCCATCGTCTACCATGCAAGCACACAGTGCACCACTTATTGGTGTGATAAACTGAACCATTCAAGGACAATGTCTTTTTTTTAATCAGCGAAGGATCCTTCAAATCCACATGCCAATCAATGCTGCAATGTAAAATTGTGTCAATACATGTATTTTTCTGGATGGCCATATGTTAATAATCATAATCATTTGTATAGTAAGCAAACACAATTGTTGTTTAATACTGACACAAGTACATTATTGATATAACCACAATGCATTGCTAGCTTTAGTTAGCAGAAATTGTCAATATAAAATGTGTCAAATTAATATATAATGCATTGTATTATTGTCATTGTAAAAGTGTGAAAAGTACATATGACATTATAATGTCATATTATTTATCATATGACAGATAAATAATGAGTAATAATAATAATCAGATGAATAATGAGTCTTAGTTAGGGTTTTAGTTCCATGTTTCTATTGGAATGGGTGTTTCAATAGCATGGAAATCCATCCACTCTTATGGATGTAATGTATTTAACCTTACTGGTCTACAGTATGACAGGAGCTGTATACTTACACAGGTTATTTTACAATCCACATTGTTGCCACAACCCATATAAGTATCTAATTAGATCAAATTTTACGTAACTCAACGCGGCTAATACATAGCATTTGCATACAAAGAAGAGCAATTATCATCCATAGTTTTCTCTGAAGGAAATGCAAATGGTTCAACTGTACTGCTGCTTAAATATGCAGACATATGCACCATGGTACTACATCTGATTTAATACCAGTCTACACACACACACAAACACACACACACACACACATACAAAAACACACACGTGCACACACACACATTTTTACATCCTATGAGCACAACAATTAGTGCTCATCGGAAAAACGTATTATTCAGTCAGTGTTATTGTATTTCCTACAAGCAAGTGTCCTACAGGAGTAGGACACTTAGTTTTCTCCACGTGAGATGTAAGTCATGTGACCAGCCTCTCTCATTAAGCTAATTCAAAGCTTAACTCTGCGGCTGCCTTTAAATCCCGGTCTCAGGCACACAGTGAAGAGAGGTGATTAGAGGTGAATCTACTTTGTGATGGATCAAAAATGTCTTCCTGGACCCTGCCAAGGTTCCAATGAAGTCACACTGTACTGACCTCTCAGGCTCTGCCACCTGTTTAAATATAGCGTTAGGGGTTGTTGTTTTTTTTAGAAGACTTCCATCAGGTCATCCCTCTCTTATTCCATGTGGTGGGGTGTGGGGGTTTTGGTGGTGGGGGTCCCAATAATCCACATACTGTCTACCTATGGGCTAAGTCGCCGTTATTTCCATTTGACTTCTGCCGAGGACAATATGTGACTGACAGCTCTCTCTTTATTTGTCTTCATTGTTTTTGTTCTCCTCTGCCCTCTGATGGTGTTTTTCAGCTCCACTTTCCCGCAACCCTGAATCTAGTCAGAGAGCAGGGACCCATGGGAGCAATTTGTTAACGGACAGTGGAGTTTTCTCGTCTAATGCTTCATTGAATTACCCTCATCCAAGCCACCACTAGTCTGGCCCCGAAAGCCTCTTACAGCAGTATCGGGGGGGGGGGGGGGGGGGGGGGGGGGGGGGGGGGGGGTTCAGCAGCCTGGTAGTGGTCAACTTGCAACCTGATATTGTTTGTAAAAGTGGAGGTTGGGTTGGGTCGTGGGGGGGAGTGCTGTGATAATATCCAGCCACACCTACTATGATCGGAAATTAGACTTTAAGCGTTTCTTGTTGCAGTTAGTGTACAGCAGCACACACCGTTTCCCGTTTTCCCCACCACATGTTTTGTTAAATGTTACATCAAAGATGCATATGCCAGCTGTTGTTGATCCCATTGTTGCTTTAGTGTTATTTCAGACGTTAGTGTACTTCAGTTAGCCATTGTTTAGACTTGTTAATGGGGTCTCCATGTACATCTACCCATACCAGTGTGTGAATTCTCAATATTGCTGTTAAAAAGTCTTCAGCTTTTTATTTGCAATTTACATTGCAAACATTATCATGTTTCCATCATAACAACGGTCACGTCAGATTTTTACACTGTAGTCAAACTAGATCTTAAACACAACAGCTGTCCACTGCTGAATACATTAATAATGCTGTTGTGTGTATGTACATACAATGGTAGTTATACAAAACAAATATAATACAATAATAATCCATTTGAGCCAATGACCCTGAACATCGCTGGACTTTTCTAGTCTACACTCAGTGTTCAGATGTATTTCACTTATCCCTCAAGCCTGTATTGCTATATAGTAACCTCATTAAATCACTGAGGCCAAGTAAGCTCTCACAGTGACAGTTTGCAAAAAGCCATTCTGCCTCAGATTCCACAAATGTTATTAAGGTTAACATTTTCTTCTAACACCAATCTTTACAATTGGCCCCTGGACTGTAATGATAGCCATGACATATTCACGGCACATTTGCTTTGAGGTGTTTTTGTTGCACTTTAGGTTAACACTTATCCTTCCAACTGTACACAAACCTTCTTTAAAAAGGCAAGATAGCAAACAAAATGGAGTGGGGAGCTAACGATAATGAACAGCCTGCCACATTGTTTTGCCTGCTGCTTGTCCTTTCCCCTAAGGCAGAGCTGTTTGTTTCTTTGAAGGGCTTCACAGTGCAGCCATTAAACAAGCCACAGCGTTTTCCCCAGGCAGATACTGGTATTTCCAAAAGTTTGTTTAACATAAAAAATGTTTTTGGGAACCTTAAAGGACCTAAGTTAACCTTCAGGGCATGAGGCTATTTTCTGTATTTTCCTGTATATAAACAGACAATTGTGGTTAATTTGTCTGTTTGACCTGTGCTGCTATCATGCCGAACACAGATAAAAAAAAATGCTCAATTTTGACGTTTAACGAATCAGGGCACAAAAGTCCCTTAAAAGCAAACACATAAACACATGCATTGTTAAACCAAGGAGAAGAGCTGGTAACCATCCTCTAGGACTAGGTTGCTAATCAGTCAACGCATTATCCCACTCCCCCCCCCCCCCCCCCCCCCCCCCCCCCTCTCTCCCTCTCTCTCTCTCACACACCTACACACACACACACACACACACACACACATGGTAGCTAGCTAAGCACCTCAGGTGACTTTCACTACTGCTTTAAACCGTTTAGAGCAAGTAGGGGGAGTGGCCGTGACTTGTTTACAACAAGTGTGGCCTGTTGTTTTCCTCACAAAGCCTCCTCAGGCCCTCAAGCAGTGATTCACATGTCTCTATATACCATTACCACCTAGTATAGGTGTGTGGCTGTGTTTCAAGTTGACCTCCCAAAAAATTATGTGTGGTGCTTCATGTAAGAACAACGGCAGGCACTTAACGCTACACAATCCCATTAGCAGCACGCTACTGTAGTATCAGCTACTGTGCTATTACTCAGTACGGCCCTCGACATAAGTTTGTAAGCTGTTTTCTTATGCACACAGAGAGAGAGAGAGAGAGAGAGAGAGAGAGAGAGAGAGAACGAGAGAGAGCAAGAGAGAGGTAAGGGGTGAGGGGGGTGTAACTATTTGAGAGTTTAGTTCAGATTTATCTTTATTTTTCTTTTCCACTCAGTTTGAAAGGGGGGAAAAAAAGAGTGATGAATCAAAATTATACCCTGACCCACATAATAAATAAAGATGAAGAGGCAGTGTGACCTTGGGTGTATTTCCAGAATGTTGCTGCCGGTATTTCAATAATAAACCATGTAAATAGGGCAATAATGAAACGACTTGCACACAACCAATTACCTTAACACATGCACGTTTTACATATACACACGTGCATTCACGCCCAAACATACACACGTCTCACACACACACACACACACACACACACACACACACACAGTCACACATCTGTGTGTGCAGATCTTCACACACATACCCATGGATGCACGCGCACACACATACACACACACATACACATTAGTTCAGATTTGAGAGCTGCAGCTTGGCACACAGAAGCAGCACAAACAGAACGGCACTTTCTAAGGCCCAGAAGGTTTCACCCCATATATTCACCATCATTGCTTCAGTGTGTTATTGGAATTGACATTCAAACAGCTTCAGTTTTCCTGAAAATATGTACCTGCTCTCTGACGCATGACTTGAAATGTGGCCGATGTCACACTTTGTGTCTTACTTGAATGCATGACGGAGACAACAGCAAGGCTGCAGTCAACACGCCAACTATGTGTGTGTAAGGCGGGGGGGGGGGGGGGGGTTGCTTATTCAACAGTTGTTCCAGTATGAAACATGAGTGACAATGCGGAGCCTTTTATAGCCTCGGAAAATGACCCACATCCGCCGCTGTCTGCGGCATTTTGCATCATATTCAAAAATGTTTTTTGAATATGAAAGAAGTTTGTGTATGGTATGAAGAAATGCTTTTGACATCTCCCCAGAAGGAAATAAACCGCGCTTCACTTTGGGATTTGTGCTTTTGGTTAAGAGACAGATAATCAGACAGGCAGGCAGACAGATAGACAGACAGATCAGATAAATAAGATAGATTGATAAATCATTCAATATTCTTAGGATTCCTGAGGCATGGTAAAATGCAGTCTATGCATCTTTTGTTGGCACTTGCAGAAGAATGTATCAGGTGCACAACTCTAACGGTGTTTGGATCCAAAAGACTGCATCAAGAATACCAGAGAGAGTGCTCTGTAAATATATGTGCATATGCAGGTGGACAAGAAACCATATGCACATAATCTATTGACTGTGCATTTATACGCTACTCACAATTCAACACCTTGGACAGCGACATTTACTCGCATAAGAGTCATTGCATTAGCATGTGGACATTCCCTAGCAGCCTTAATTCCACTCCCATTTGGACACAGACAAGAGACAACTGCCTCCTTCAAATTTTTCACCCACATGAGGTTAGCAGAGACCATGAGACAGCTGGTGAATCTCCTCCAGATGCAAGGCACGTTGTTTGTGCAACAGAGCTGTGTTTCCAGCATATTAATGAGAGACTAATGATTTGTATACTCTTAGTGTATTGTTCCTTAAACTGTGACTGAACTTCTCAGGGTGAAGTGTTGATAGTCTGTTGAATTCTAAAGACTTGTGCACTATTCATTGAAGGTTTTCACTTTGACAAATCCTCACAAATGAGTCCTCGATTTCAAAAAGGATGCATTATGCCATGGAAACCACACAACCTGAGACACCAGCAACCAGGCAGGTGCTGTTTGAGTATGTACTGTTTCTCGTAGCTCTGTCTATTTTCATAACCCACTGCCACATGGCACATGGTGAGGAATGGATGAATGCAGCACTAGTGATGGAGATTTTGGTGGATTGTCCTTCCACTTTGTTTGTTTGCCACTTTGTGTTTGTTTGCCACTTTGATTGCCACACAGTGATCTTCAGGGATCAATCTCATCTGATCTCATGTTTACCCACACACAACTCTAGCCATCTCCATTAATGGAATGTCTCAATTTACCCACAAAAGACCTACAAGAGAAACAATCTGACACTTTAATATGCTAATATACTGTTTGAGAGACGTGAGACTGGGTGACTTTCAACTTGACCTTCACCATGAAGGACACAAAAACAAAGGATTTTTCATGCTCTCTTATGTTACATACACATCACTGAGATCCCAGCTAGATCCGACATGCAGGCTCCACCACACACACGCACATGCAGTGCACACACGGTGCACACACAGTGCAGACATGGTGCACACACGGTTGCGTGCGCGCGCGGTGCACACGCGTTGCACGCATGGTGCACACGCAGTGCACACACGGTGCACACATGGTGCATGCACGGTGCACACACGGTGCACACAGTGCACACACGCACACACACTCCAGCTCACTTTTGTTTTCTCTCAAGGCTTTGTTTATTCATTCATTATTTCTTCCATTAACCTCAATAAAGGTGCTCACACAGTATTGTTTTATGTGCCCAGGATATGAAAGCACATTAGTGTAAACAAGGCTGTTTATCTAAGATAGTGAAACCAGTGGGCCCTATTTTAATGATCTGAAACGCATGGTCTGAAGTTCACGGCGCAGGTGCATATAGGGCGTGTCCCAATCCACTTTTGCTATTTTAACGGCGGAAAAAAGGTTGCAGCGCCAGGTGCATGGTCCAAAAGGGTTGTACTTAATCTCTTAATTAATCATGGGTGTGTTTTGGGCGTAACATGCAATAAACCAATCAGAGTGTCATCTTCCATTACCTTTAAAAGCCAGGTGCACTTGCACCTTGGCGGATTGCTGTTATGATGGCGGATTTGCCAGGCGGGAAGAAGAATCGATTTAGACGAGAAGGATCTGCTCCAAAGTGAAAGTCTGCGAGCAGACCATCTACTGAATGAGCAGGAATCCAACAAAGATACCTCAGGTGAAGCAGGCATGGGAGGAGGTTCAGGGCGGATCCCCGCCCTGAACGACGCGACGCGTCCGTCCCGGTCGACAGTCACGCCGGGGGCGAGGGGGCCCCGTCCCCAACCACCGTGAGGGGGGAGGAAGGCGCAGCGAGATACTGCGTCCACGGCCCCGGGAAGCAGCGAGGTCGGAGCGGGGGGCGCTGTAAACCAGAGGCCGAAGCCGCCGACCACCTTCGCCCCCGAACCCTTCCAAGCCGACCCAGAGCCGGTCGCGGCGCACCGCCGCGGAGGAAAAGAAGAAGAAGACAGCAGCTGTCTTCTTCTGCGTTTCTCGTTTCTATCAAAAACTAGTTTTTTTATTTAAAATAAAAGGGTTTACAAAGGAAATGTTTACTGTTCGTGTTTTTTTATTGTATGGAAAAATCCCACTTAAAAAAATGCACTGTAATTGTGTAATATTACACCAGACCGCCATTACATTTTTCCTCTCGCCCTCACCCCCTGGTGGCAGCTCACTTCACACTTCGGGAATCCCTGCCGTAAGCATTATAATGATGTCAGGAGATGGGGGAAACAAAAGCTTGCCACTCATTGAAAACAGCTGACGAAAACAGGAGGAGGACCACCACCTACTACCACTGAGGAGCTGATGTCGGCGGAGGATATCGCTGCCTCTAACCTCACTGCAGTAATGAGAACACGCAGGCACGCAGGCTTCTTGCAAAAATAATTTATTTTAATGAATGGTTTATAACACCTGCAATAAAGTCATTCTATAAATGAACTGCAGCTCTGCTGGCTGAAGATCCTCAGGCCGGCACATTTGGCAGGAGCAGGGGGTAGATGTGGATGGAGAAGAGACAGTGGAACAACCACCATTGCGGTCGAGAGGAGAGGCGAGCTGACCCAGATTGCGACGCCAGATTCCTGGAACTCCAGCAGGCCGGATTTAATATGCCGGAGTGTTCGGCGAGTGAACACCCGCCTGAGCCGCATGGAAATACTGCTGCGGCCCCTCGGACATTGTGGACAGCCTGGGAAGGCTCGCGGAAGCAGTTGAGCACCTCATTCCTGCAACAACACCACCTCCTCCTTCCACCCGATCCATTAGTAGGAGCACACTGCAGTCTGCTGCTCCTGGACCCTCCCGTGGTCAGTCCCATGGTGCTCCCTGCCCGAGGAGCAAGACCATCAGTTTAAATTTTTGGTTCATTCATTTGGTTGCCTTTTGTTTGTTTTCTGAAAAGGTTTTTTTTTTTTCTTCCTCAGGTATCTTTGGTGGATTCCTGCTCGTTCCGTGTTTTTTTGTAATTACACGTTTTGGTTCTTTAAAATCTTCTTTTTTTCAGTCATGAAGTAAGAGGTAGAATCAGCTGGGATTTAATTGCTGAAAGTATGGATACCTTCACTGTAATCTCAATGTTTATAAAGAATATTTTGTTAATATTGTTTGTTCAAAAATGGTTATCATATCAAAGATGGTTCATATGGTATGCGACCCCTGGGGCCGCATTTCAAAACATTTGTAAAATGCAATGTGATTTCAAATTCCAAAATAAATGCAATATTTAAAAAATAATATACAAACCATTCAGCTTGCTTACCAGGCTACAGATGACGCAGCTCTTCTGCCAAATGATTTCTTCTCAGCCGTGCTGCTGCTGGTGTATTTGGGTTCATTGGCATCGGCACATGCAGTTCAGCATCACGCCTTCTAAAGTCCTGCAATCTTTCCTCATTAATGTCCAAGAGACATCCATGACTCATGGAAATGTTAACACACCACATGCCACAAAGAATGGTCCGACCTTCAGAGGGCTGTATTGTAATTTCCCCCCAGACTTACGCAAACATCTAAAGCGCATTTTCAACACACCAAACGTTCCCTCGATCACAGCTCGTGCTTTCGATTGAAAGACACTTCACGCAGTTGTAGGCATGATACACGGTGTAATCAGCCATGTCTTTAATGGGTAACCATTGTCCCCTAACAGCCACCCATACGGGGGGGGGTCCCCCTGGAAGACTGCAGGAATGACAGAGTTGGTCAGTATAAAGGCGTCATGGCTTGATCCAGGATAATTTGCAAATACATAACCTTACACGTTGCATTGCAAAGGGTAATTAGAGTTTTGTGGTGGTGTATCGGTAACGTGCAAAAAATAACAAAAATTGAAAACAAAAACTGAATCAATGTAGTCTTATGTGCATGAGTTGGAACCTAGACAGGTAGCCTACAAACGGGCTGGCGGTTATTGTGCGTACTATAAAATATTATCCTGCAGGCGCAACTGATCAAATGCTCCGATATTTAACTGAGGAGTTCAACAAGTGATGTTTTGTTTGACTTACATGATCTTATATTCAGTAGTCGAATCCTTGTCAGGAAAGTCGTGTAATCCAATCGTTGCCCTGGTTGTTGATAGACACCCTCAACCTGACGAGTCTCTTTAAATACCCATGTGTAATGCCACCATTGGTCAAATAATTTCAGTTTCAATTGCCAGTTTAATTCATCATTAGTGCAAGCTAATTCTGATAAATATGACTAACCATTATGTCATGTATTTTTTAAGGAATATCTTGATGTACACAATTATAACCTTTCACATTGTAATCATTTTTATTTTTAATGGTTTGCAGGTTTGTGCACTGCTGCGCCTCCCTGTGTGTGTAACAAGCAGAGTGTACGAGCATTGTGCACCCGCCTACAGGTGCGTATTACTAACGCGCCCTTAAACTAACAGTGAAACACCACGCCGTTGACGTTCAACCAGGTTTCTGTTGGTCAATGGCACAATTGCTTTCAGTTGCCTCAAGATAGCTATACACCAACAATATGCCTGAACATGCCTCATTTTCAGACGCACAGAGGAGCGCAAACGTGCATTTGCTATTTAAACAACATGGTGCATTTGCTATTTAAACAACATGGGCGCCGGACAGGAAAACAATAACTGTGTCGGTCTGAAACTAGCAAAGACACGCTGGGTGTAAGATAGGGCCCAGTGTGTCTGTCCCTTAATGTGCTAAGATGCGCAATTGCCTCACTTTGTGCTGTTGTTGTAAGTTGCTTCCTTGCTTTCCATAGAACTTTTTGGGAATATTAAATCTATCAAAATATTGAGCCCTTAGTGTATTGAAATAAAAACTTTGCACTGGACACTTTAGAAATACAAATATTAATGACAAAACTGACCATATTTTTGTTGTTCATTGATTGTTTTTATTTGTATTATTGTGAGCTGTGACTTTACCATGTGAGGAGCTTAAAGGCCAAGAGTGCTCTTTCAAATGTTCTTATTGGTTGCAAAGCTTTCAGCTTTTTTGCCATCAGTCGTACAGAGAAGACATGCATTTTGCTTTCTGTCCCTCAAAGTATTACAACAAACTAAAACTTGAGAACACACGAGTGAGCACACAAATGTGTGCACTCACATTTTCTAAAGCAACGCGCACACATACACACACACACCATTTACACCTCCCCTTCAGTTAGGTACACTAATTAGCTTAAACAGCATGTCCTCATGGTTAGTTGGTAGAAGGATGTGATGTGACCTCACGCAGACAGGAAGCGAGACAAACTGTGTCAGAAGTGTGGACGAGGTGACTAAACTAACCCTCTAGTCTATAACACCATAAATAATTATCTTTGCATATATATGAATAGTTATCTGATAACAGTGTATGAATTAGATCTGATTCAATAAAATGGTATCAGTATTTAGTCAGAGAACAGATGTTACATCACCACTTCATGTGCATCATATGAATATTAAAATAAACAACACGTTATTCAATAGCATATAGTAGTTAAGTTTCATTGTTGATGTAATACAAAAACAGTATGAGTTGATCAAAATGGAATAGTTTCACATTGCCCTCGAACATGAACTGTCATTGCAAAGAGGATGGAGCACATTTGAGCTGAATAGTGACTGTTGACCCCAAGACCAGGGGTTTGGGGTAAATGTTGAAATAAAAGACCATATTTGTTGACTTAACATTATAATAACAATAATAAAATGTGTTTTTTTCTGATTCCCCTATAAGAATTAAAAAATACACCCAAGCAATACTTGTAATGTCTACAAGTGTAGAATGATGTATATCATTTTCATGTGTATGCTGCTGAAAAAAAATAGTTGTGCACTGTTTAAAATGTTTTGCCTAAAATAGAATATAGTATGTGCCCAAGAGCAAAATGCAGTGCTGGCTTTACAACTAGCCTAATCTTTGTTAAGGGCTCAGGGATCTGTTCCAACTGCTCATTGTTGTCAATGCTAGGGCAGCAAAATTGAAATGTTAAAACTCAGGCCCTTAAGTGTAATAATGGGGATAAGGCTCCAGTACAGTTAAGCTGAACCCCAACTGGCATGAAACGAAAAAAAATGTTGCTTATAATGCTTATAATGCATTAATATTGGAACTAATTTCCTGTGTACCTGTTATTTTTGGATGGTATATGTTCCATTGCCTTTTACCTAAGGTTGATGACCAATCACAGGTGACAACCTATTCTGGAAGTTGTGTAAAAAGTTTGACAGTTTCAGTCCACAAGCCTGCTAACACTGCAGTAATCAAACGCAGTGTGACACTTGGCCACACTATGACACCATGATGGATTTTCCCAGTGTAAATCATGTATCAAATGCTGAGTTTAGAGAAAACATATTTCCAGATTTAGGCAGACGCTGCTGATTCGTATTATATGTTCACCTGAACAAGTATCCATCATTTATTTATACCAACGCACACAGAATGTGTTATTATTATTTAAGTTGTGGTAATGCTGTGGACAGAACTTCTATTTAATGAAAACTTTACAAATGACAATTACTGATACCCTTAAAATGACCAGTTTGCTCGACAACAACATTAACTCAATTCTCATTAGGTATGGTTCTAAATAGTACAGAGATCGCTTAGGAATGATTAACCAATCAATACATTGGTGGAGATGGTATTCAATGGTATCTGAATATTATGATGGATGTGTGCTCTAATTGCTCTCTTGTTCCTATCGACTCTCATTAGTTTAAATTAACCTTCCAGTTAATTGTACAGTTCTTAAATGTCATGTTTAGTTACATAATATTACACTTCACCTTCTAGGTAACAATACACAGTTTTGTGTTTATTTCATCCAGTACAACCCATTCTTATAAATCTCTGCATTAACCACACCATATTTACATGATGATTTTCAAAGAAATGAAAAGAAAAAGATTATAGCCATGGACCTCATTAATAAGCAACGACCCAAACATAGCTCTGCTAGCACCTCTACCACAGAGCAGCTCCCCCATTGTTTTCAGGACATGTATTCTCAATCCAATAGGTGTTCTATTATTCAGGGCTGCCAATGAAAAGCCTGCACAGGCACGACAATCTGAACAATCAGAAGCAATATTTCCAAGGGTACATACACATGCCAAGTCTTACTGCTGATGTTTGTCAGGCAACCTGGCCTGGCCTCTCGAGGTAAAGATTTATTTTCCCTTGCTAGGGGCACTCGGTTAGGGGGCATTTATGTTACTATTTTTACTTTAGACACTGACATAATATAGGATTCTCCCTTACCTTCAGTTTACATTTTTACCATTCTAATTAGTAGCCTGGTGTTCCTGTTCCAGTGAATCGCAGGCAGATCATTAGAGCTTTGAGTGGACTTTACTGCTATAATTAGCTTGCAATCTACTTAACCACAACATTAACAGCGAAATTCATTACTTTAGGCAAAATAATGTATAAGAGTGGCCCTGAGGCTGCTTCCTCTTGAATACTCCTTATCACTCACTTATCACTGCTTCGGAAACAGGCAAATGTGCACATTTACTATAATCACATAATCATACACAGTATATGATACGTTTTATATCATATTAGATGTATTAATCTTCCAGCACCATTAGTAGCTAATTTGAAAAGAAAACATTAGAAAAAGCAGAGATTTTCTGTGCTTTTTGTGGTGCTACAGAGGCTGCATCTAAATCCAGTTAATATAACAATTAAAGACGACAATGACATTATGGCAGAAAAGTGTGCAATCATCTGGTGGATCGTCTCCCACCGAAGCAACACAGAGGCACCTGTATCTCCCTCTGTGTCACGCCGACAGTGGGACTTCAACACTGTAAAACGCACATTCTCTCCCTAATTAGTGTTTATTTTAATAGATTTGCCTGCTTAATTTGATTGTGGGCAGAACAATTAGTAATGCCAAAAGAATATTTGACACAAAAGTACTGACACAAATGCCAGTACATATTCCAGTATTGTAATGACCGGCTGTTTTTGAATTTTGACTAAACACTTGCATTTCATTGCATGCAAGTCATGCAGCCATTACAATGGCTGAAGTAGCAGCTTCTGAAGAAAGCACATACATCTGCTAATCTGGTGAGCCTTCCCTCAAGAGTAGCACTAGGAGTTCCTTAAACTCAACTCTCTGACACCCATTTTAGACTCCCTATCAGGACTGCTGGTCAAGTCAATCTCTCCTCTGTTGTCCAGTTGAAAGTGACTACTGTGAGTAGTCTTCCTCATCCTTTACAATTTCACACTTCCACTGCTTCATGTGAAAAAAAAAAACATGAACCAAAATTGTGAAATCCATTACTTGAAAACATTTGTGAAATATATCACTTGAAAACCCTTATGAAATCTAGACCCTCACAGTACAGTACCTACAGTACACACCCTAACAGTACAGTACCTACAGTACACATCCTGGTTGGCAGTTTTTGTTGCTAGAACTTTTTTTTTGCTGTGCAAATACCCAAATGTATGCGGCCCCTCCACCACATACACACATACATACATATGTAAACAAATCAATTATCTTGTTTCATATTGTATTTGAAAGCTAGACTTCTCATCTGATATCGAAGGAGATTCAGTTAACTTCTATACTAGGCCTACTATTTTTCTTCCAGCAATGAGAGACAGGCAAGAGGTGGGACAAAAGACACATCTCTTACAAATATGCCTCAAATGTTATGGTAATGATGAAGATTGCCATGATTGTGTGCATGGCATACATAAAGGATTTCTCTATCCGTCAGACATCCATCAGTTCCACAGTTCATTATGATTGCAATCAGGGTCTGAAATTAATTTGTTTTTGCTCCACCATGCAGTTACTGTGGTTGGCAGATGAAAATGACTAGCTGCCAGCTCAGTTAGGAAACATTGTATTTAATAACCCCAACAATCTTTCTACCACCGTGGCAGGTAACTTGATATTGTTTCTACCTGCCCAAGATGCCAATTTTACCACATTTGGCTGGTGCCTACTGTCCAGTTACAATTTGATAATTTCTGAGACTGATTGCAATTACATGAATTCACATCCGCACTCATGGAAATGTTTCAAATATGTCAGCTTTTCAGGCCCCAGGTTGTTCTTTAAAAGACTAAAGTGAAAACGTGCACTGGGCTTCTTGCATGGTTGACTGTGACTAGTGGGTTTTTTGAAGATAGCTGTAACCTTTAGATTGACTTTCTGTTTCTCTATCTCCATAAACAGCTCTAAGACTGTGAAATACGTTGTGGAACCCTTAGCACTGCAGTGTAAAAGGTCATCCTAATCGTATGTAAATGCCAAGGGTATTGAACATGTCGAAGGGTGTCACAGTAGTCATTGAATAAGAAGGAGGGAGGGAGGGGTTGTGATTGATGATGCTTAGAGAGCTGAACATCAGCTTTTTCATTAATCAAAATACATTGTAGGGGAGGGTATCCACAAAGTACAACAATAACCAATGCAGACCCCAACCCTGTGCATTATGTTTTGGCTTAAGCTAGGCTGGCTTGCTCAGGCATGTTAACAGCTCTTATTGTAATCTTGTCAGGTCCAACATTGATTGAATAACAAGTGAAGACTCTCAATGCAAACTGATCCCGGTAGCAAGTGGAGGGTCCCTGTTTAGTTTCACAATAGGCGCCTGTAACTATGCCAATACTTGGCACGTGTGGGATGGGGTAGCTGAAGTCACACCTGTGCCAATTTCAGTTGGCAGGGAAGCAGTTTTTAAACCAATTTTGCTTCGGTGAGTCTCTTTACACACTTGAAAAGGCATTTTCGAGAGAGAGAGAGAGAGAGAGAGAGAGAGAGAGAGAGAGAGAGAGAGAAAGAGAGAGAGAAAAGCTAGAATAATTGGAATATCTGAAAAGGGACGTCAAATGGATTCCATTTGTGTTTTTGTTCTCGTGTTGTTTTTCTCCACAGAGTGGTGAGTCGGGTGAGTCTGTGGTGCAACAGCTTTGCATATGGGGACGCAAAGCACCAGTAGAGGGGACGCGGAAGAGCCCTGGCCTTGGCAGGGCAGTCGGATCAGCGGGGGGCCTTGTTTGCAGAGACAATTTGACTCTGCGGGGGCCCGCAACGCATGCGCGGGGTTGGTTGGGTGGGGGCTCACGAAAGAATTAGCTGCATTGAAGATGGCAGAGGCAAATTTGTAATGAATTACTTTTTTTGAGCAGTATGAGGAAAACGCTGGCTGTGTGATGATTATTGTTAAGAGCAAAAGGTAAAGTGGATTAAGCCAGATGATAGTCCAATTGTTTCTATGGAGATGGTGCTCACTTGTACAGAAAGATCGAAACATGTGGTCGGGACAGATCATAGCTAGATGCTGGCCAGGCAATCGGTCCTGTAAGCAGTCTTTATGGAATATAATTCTGTATTTTGATAATTATCGCTATTACTATTTCAACAAACAATTCTACCCAATACATTGATTTAGTATTTATTTGTATTCCATGATTACAGGCCGAAAAGGCAATTTTATACACACACACACACACACATGAACAGAGCCACCTACCTGCACACACAGACTCACACCCAGTTACCTTTTTTGTTTCTAAACAAAAGTGTGTTCTTGTGTGTACCTGACATTTCCTTTACAAAGCCTGATTGAACCTTAACAACCATTTACTTACGCAGCTTATCTTAACCCACTCTTACAAGTGTGTGCCTCTGCGAAAGTCACCTGGAATCAACAGCTTTTCTAAAATGTCACTGCCGTTAGCTTCCCAGGCTCACAAACTAGCTGCCAAAAAGTTAGAGGCCAAGTCGGAGCCAACAAGGACGAAGACCATTCTCTATTTTATGGAGCCATGTTCACTCAAAGCCCTAAACTAAATCATTTGAATTCAAAGAAAGAAAATGTTTGCATTAGCTTGTTTAGATGGAAAGTCCCTTCTGGTCACAGCAAATGCTGATTTAGCTGTTGGCTAAACGATCACAGGACTGGTAAACATTTAAGGAGCATGTGTTTTACTAGCAGAGCAAAAGTAAGGCTTTTAGCTTGGTTATCGATTCATTTACAGACAGTAGGGAATTTTCATGGGAGACTATTACTTTATATTCAGGGTAGTAGGCAGTAGATAGGATAGAGAAGCTAAATTCATGGAGGAAAGAAAGCAATGCAGTGGGACTGTCTGGGGAAATGGTGAGCAGCACAGGCAAATTAAAATGTCTGCCTTCAAAACCTTCACACTGATATTGTGTATGCTCTAGCTAATGACTTTATTTTAATTTAAAATGAACAATGCTCTCCCAAAGCTAATTTCTTCAAAATTAGTTAATTAATTCTAACTCAATCTACGATATCACCAGTAGACTCTCTGCAGACAACGAATTTGAGGTTATGTGAGTCTTGTTGCTTACAGATTAAGTGTTTGTTTTTATCCAGATATAATTATGCGTAGTGCACAATTATGAACCAAATAATCAGACGTCTTACATTACGCTTTCAGGCATTTTGGAAAATCATCAGGAAAATTCAGAAAATTGCATTTGAAGTATTATGCATTTTTTGGCAGAAGTAAAAAATACAAACACACCTTTTTTAGGCCTACTCTTCAATTTATGCACCATTTAAGACTTGAAATCAATAGCAGAACTAGCTATCTGATTGATATTGTCATAATCCAATCAGAAAGTAAACTAATTATGTGTGGGTGTTTTAATGGTGCAAATATATTCTCACATCTTGTTGTGTCTTAAAACATGTTCAAAGTAAAATGGTAAAAATAGGTTTTCAAGGCTGGAACCTTGCTTATTAAGTAGTTTGACAACTAAACTTGTGCACCTAAAATGAGCTGTAAAACGACTGAACCTTTTTGAAATTCTAATTGTGAATAAACCTCTGTGGACCTGGACTTTGTAATTTGATACTTTTCCCTTCAAACAAATGCAAACAAAGTTTTACATATAAAATGTGAAGTGCACTCCTTCTCAGACAACAAGGCCAACAGCTTTGTCACGGCCAGACAAGCGAAAATATCTAATTTCTTGCCTACCTTTCCTCATTTCCCACCATGAGAACCCTCCGGCAGTCCCCAACTCGGCAAAAAAATAAATGCTGCCATCGGTTTGTAGTGCCAATTGACCCCTCAGTCATTGTTTGGGTGACTCTTGCAGTCTTGACATCAAAAAAACCCATGAATAATAAATGGGACTTCTCACTTTCCTGACCGCAAAGCCTTCATCCAGAATGTGTAGCTTCCTCTGTTGTCCTACGGCACCGACTCATTCCCTCGTTTCGCTTTCTTTTTCTTTTCTTTTTTACTTTCTGCTTATGGAGTTCCCCCATCTCTAAATCACAGCTCTTTCATAGTGACAACATCCCCTAAAGACACTCTCCATTTAAAATCTCTGGTGCAAAACACTGCTAATGTTCCACTACTCAGTGTTTCCCCTATGATTTTTTCCAGCAGCAGTGCTGAGGGGGTCCGCCCTTTATTACGACAGCCCGTTATTACGACAACCCTCCATTACGACATCCCGTCATTACGACATGCCTCTATTTAGACATGCCCCTAATCCGATCTTTTTTGGTACCGCTATTACGACAATTTGGTACCGCTATTACGACAATTAGGCCTACTACAATTTGGTACCGCTATTACGACAATTAGGCCTACTTTTCATAGAAAGTGCAATAGAATAATAATAATAGTTATTAATATGACAATTAGGCCTACTTTTCATAGAAAGTGCAATAGAATAATATTAATAGTTATTAATATAGAATAAATGTAGGCCTACCTCTATCATCCCGCCCGCATCCGATCTTTTTTGGTACCGCTATTACGACAATTAGGCCTACTTTTCATAGAAAGTGCAATAGAATAATAATAATAGTTATTAATATAGAATAAATGTAGGCCTACCTCTATCATCCCGCCCGCACCCGCAATGAGCTTCCATTTGCATCGCGAGTGCAGACCTCTACTCCAAACAATGTTTTTCACAATAATTGATATCGGCACACATTTCAGTCAAAAACTAGGTGATTTTGAACCGGCCATGTGAATAAATGTTAGGCCTACACATTATGTAAAAGACAGGGAGCTCTCCTCATTTTTATTCAGCTCTCAGGGGGAAAAGGTTGAAACTCCATGCATCAAACAAACTCTGTGCGTGCAGGCCAGCAGTCTACTTAAAAATATATAAGAAGAAGCACGAATAAAGCTCTAGGACCTGAAATTTGGACTTGTTCGTTAGAAATCAATTTAATTAGAATTATGGACTGCCTTTGAATGAAGTTTAATCGGACTTTAAGTTGATTGAACAAAGTTTCAAGGTGTAGGCCTACCTTTTTTGCGCTGTGGAAGCCTAATTTAAGAACGGCGAAATAATATTTTTTGAAAAGGATACTCTGATTTTGTTATGAAGATTGTTGCTTTTGGATTTGATATGGATAGGCTAGTCCTATATATTACCAACTAGGGGCAGCCTCGAAGTTGGATGATTGGCTCTTTTTAGAAATTGTTTTCCCATGTATTTGTCACACCCATGCATAAGCTGCGTGTATGCTAAGTCCAGAACATATGGGTATAATCACATTAATTAATTAATTTAAAGTACAATGATAATGACAAATATTAATGGCCTCATGTCGGAATGGCAGGACGTTTGAAAAAAAGTAAAGTGCCGCTACTCAGACAATGGGGAAAAAAAATGGTCGCAGTAGTGGGACGCTTGGAAAATAATATTAATGCCGCCACTCCGACCACTAGACGTCAATGTCTAAGTAGCGGCATGTCGGAATAGCGGCATGTAACCAGTGCTGAGGTGTGTGTGTGAGGTGCAGTATGTTGATGTGTGTGTGTACGGTGATGATGTGCGTGTGCGCGGTGCTGATGTGAACATGCACAGTGCTTATGTACGCGGGTGCAGAAGTTTTAGTGGCATCACTGATTCCCGTAGGGCTCTATGCTCCAACAGAAATGGTCTCATACAATGGTTACAATATGAATAACAATATAACATAACAAGAAATCGCATGTGAGCGCACTATGTGCGTGAGCCAATTTTTGTTGGCATTAATGTTAGCGCGAACACAGTTTTCAGTCTGCAATTTGCAGCCATCCCATCGTCTGGGTTTCATAATACTGTGGCTTCAGTTCTACACAATCAAATATGTAGGCTACTTTCTATTATGAAGTCACTTTTTGTCTTTGTGCTTCCTACATAATTCCTACAAAATTGCAAAATGCGCATGCGATGTCTCTTCCCCTCCCAGCTCCATTCATTAAGATCCCGTGCATCATTCTGAACTGATATCTGTCATTCAAATGTCTCTGTAATTCGCAAAGGCTGATTGTTAATTCCTTGTGTCAATTATGTCTTTATCACCAGTCAATCAAAGGTTACGGTAACACTTTACCTGGATAGTTCACAGCTGAGTATCAATTGAGTATCAATTTCGTAAAAGTTGAGTGTCAATTAAGCATCAACATTATCTCAATTTAGTGTCAGTTGACACTCACTTCACATGTCAACATTGTTTAAGTTGACACTCAATAAGGTTATCAACAACATATCCACACATATGCAATTTAGTGTTATCTGACTATTAACTTAATTTTGTTATATAATCAACACCATGTCAACTGAATAGCAACCATCCACCTTCAGACATGTTGAATATCATGTTACATGTCTCCATTTGTGTCAGATGAGATTCAACTTTGTGTCTGGTGAGATTTGTTAAGTCAACTTCATTTCTACATATTTTCAGTAGTTTCACCTGACTTTGACTTGCATATCAATAGAATATCCATAATGTTTTAAATGAATGTCTACTGAGTATTCAAGTAAGTATCACAAGATTATCACCAACATAAAACCTGACATTCTGCAGCATGTCATATGACAGTTAACAGTGCCTGTCGATAGTCTATCAGTTGCATATCAGAGGGCATGTTGATAGTACATATCTACAGTCTATCAGTTGCATATCAACAAACTTGGACTATCTAAGTAAAGTGAAACTCCAGTAGTTGAGTGTTTACTAAATGTCTATTGATCATCTACAGATAAGCAAAGGGAATGTAATTGAGCACATAGATCAATCTATATTTCTAAACAAAAACAAAGTCCATGATGTTACAAATTCTTTACATTGTCAAACCAAAGTCTAAGATACACATTTTTTATTTTATATTTTAATTTGACAAACGACAACAAAGTAGCCCAAACATATATTTGTTTAGGTATTTTCCCAAAAATAATATGATATAAACAAATCAATTAAAGCTCTAATTATGAAATAATAAATAAGGAAAGCCAATAATTAATATTAATAGTTAAATACAGCTGTAATCAATAATAGCTGTAATAAAGAAGTGTATACATATGATGTATGTGCAGTAGACACTCAATTAAATTCCCTTTGCCTATCATTTAGTGAAAACCTAACTACTACCGATAATGTTTCACTTTACTTGGATAGTCCTTGAATTATAGTTTGTTGATATGCAACTGATAGACTGTAGATATGCACTGTCAACATGCCCTCTGATTATCTGTAGATTATCAATTGACATTTAATGAACACTCTACTACAGATGATTTTTCACTTTAATTGGATAGTCCAAATTATAGTTTGTTGATATGCAACTGATAGACTATAGACAGGTACTGTTAACTGTCATATGACATCATATGTCGTCATACTTATTTGAATATGTAATGACACTCATTTGAAATATTATGGATATACTATTGATATGCAAGTCAAAGTCGGACGAGGCCGAGCTCAGACAGAATGTGCACAGGCTCAGGTAGGGTCAGGCTTATTGTTTGGGGCCTGATCTAAGCTCTACTACAGTATTATCATGCGTATTTTATTCTTGTATCGCAGAACACAATTTCACTGTCAGTATTTTGCCACAATATTTCTCCAATGACAATAATGACATTGTAACAATTGAGGGGGGTGCAGTAGGGGGCACCTATGATATATGTGTTAAAATAAAACAAATAGCATTTGGGGTGCCCAACTTAACTTCTAATACAATTTTTAAAAAATTATTATTATTATTAGTTGTTTTTTTTGCATGCCCGATTGCAGTGGTGCTAGTAATGCAGCAGCGGTGCTGCACTGCTGGATGCATGTAGGGGAAACACCAGCTGTGTCCCAATTCAGGGGCTGCATCCTTCGAAGCACGCATTTGAAGGCCGATTACGTCACAATGCGGCGCAAAGGCTGTCCCAATTCGAAGGCTCCTTCAAATGCAGCCTTCAAATGCGTACTTCTTTTCCCTCTTTTTGGAGGATGCACCGCAACTATCCTTCGCGGCCTCGCATATCCCAAGATCCTTTGCGCGCCGCTGTTCAGTGGCGGGAAAATAACAATGGTGACACCAAGCGGCGATGAATTTATATTTAAACTAGGGATGTTCCGAGCGGTTAATTGCACTGACGTGTACACGACATTTTGAAAACCGTTTATTCGAATACCCGTTAATTAATTAATTAATTAATTAAATTATGAAATTGAACTCTGAGAAATAGCCCAAACTAAGCACATTTCGATCTATATTTATAACTTATTTATTAGTTATAATAATGTACCCCCATTACGAGGTTGCTTTAAGGAGAATTCTGTCTGATTTGTGTTTTTATTTTGACCTTTCTTTTTTTTCACATTTTTTCGTTTAGTAAAAATCTACTTTAAATTATGGAATTGATTAAAACCACTTCTTGTCAGTAAATATATTTGTTTTGGACTTTTAAAGTCTGTCGGCTCTGCGTAATTATTTCTCTCTCTCGCTCTCTGCTCCGCAAGTGGCAGAGAGCGAGAGAGAGAGAGAGATAAACAACATGCCTAACTCAGACGTCCTTATGAACTTCAGACAACATCACGTTAACGGTTAAACAACGTTTATTTTTCAAGTTGTTTTTTTACAACATCTTCAAAGACGATGGCGAGCTGCACCCTCCCGCAGGCGACAGTTTTTTTTCCCCCGTGGGCTATTACATTCGTTCGCGTCAGAAATGAACATGCATGCAATTGAAATAATCCATGTTAATAATTAATGTGCAAGTATTTAGCTTGTTAAATGAAAACTTTTATTAAGACATGCAGTAATGTTGGTCCATTTATTTATTTTTTTATTTTTTTAGTGTAACCAAATTTTTTTTACAAAACGGTTAGTGGCAGCAGCCCCGTGTAACCGTGTAACCGAATACCCGCGCACATCCCTAATTTAAACGTAATAAGTATTGGGTTTATATTTAATTACTTTTACTTATTACTACTTATACTTTTACTAATTACTTATATTTTATTACTTTTATTATCCCTGCTTTATTTCCAGACTGTAAAACTGCAAACTCTAGTTAAACGATTGGATTGAATAAAGAGCTACGTTTATGATTATCACTATTATATGTTATACTTCATTATTATCATTATTATGAAAATTTTTTGCTTTATTAGAACCCTTCTGTCTGTTTTTCAACTGACGACAAACTGACAGGCAACGGCTACGTTACTACCAACTGACTGCTGGTGACGCAGCTGGTGACGCAACCAGGAAATGCTTCGAAGGCTAGACCATCTCATTTAACAACGGTTGATGCGGCCTTCGAAGGTCCCTTAGAAGGAGTCGCCTTCAAAGGCTGCGTACTTCGAAACATGCAACCCCTGAATTGGGACACAGCTACTGACTACCATCTTTACTGAGTGACATTCTACATTGAAATGAAGTGACAAAATGTACATTTGTGTATCTGTAGATGTGTGCTACTGTGTAAATGAGGGTCTTTGTATGTATATGCCGCTGCATTGTGTGTGTGTGTGTGTGTGTTTGTGTGTGCGCGTGTACACATACGTGCATGCATGTGTATGTGTCTGCATGCATAAATGAGCATGTATGCATGTGTACATCTGCGTGTATGAATTATGTGTCTGAGGGTTCCGCTGTGTCCCTATGGCAACAGTGTAAATGGTGTGACCCAATAATAAACAGCAGCAGCTAATCCGCTCAAGTCTCCATTAAACTCCCAGGAATGCTATCACAGCGACAAAAGCCCTCAACTCTGAGGCTTTTTAAAAATGTAAAAGTTTGCTGGATCACCATGGGTAGAGAAGGGGCTGCTATGGACGACCATGAATGGATCCACTCCGGGAAAATGAGGCCACAGCACATCACAAAAATCCCCGACAATAAAGCTCTCATCCGGGAGAGGCGGAAAAGAGGCTGAGGACACATTTGAATGTTCGCTTTCAGTTAGACCAAATAGAAGTAAAAAAATAAATAAAAAGAGAGAAAACATAACAACTCTCAAGCCTGTTTTCTTACAGACCAATTAAGGAAACATATTATGAATTAATTGGAAAACAGGAGGCGAGAAGGTAACAAAAAAAGGTTGGCTTCTGTTATGAAATGATAACAGTATTCTACAACCTATGGGAGTAAACACAGTATGTGGGCTAATTCAAAGTATGCATTTATTTTTCATACATTTTGTATGAAAATACTACGACAATGGTTACGTGACAAATACCAAAGCAGTTTATGCCTCTCTGCTTCCCATCTGACTAAATCTAAAACTGTACATCCATTGTAAAGGCTGTATGTCTGCATCCCTGGGGTGGTCTGTGGTAGCCCAACTCCTCCTCTTGTCCTCTCTGAACAGCATGAATCTCTGTTTTCATACGGTGGTATTGAGTACACAGAGTCTGAAAACACCATCGAGGTCACTTCAAAGACATCTTCTTTGAAACGATGTCCACCTTTGATAAACAAGAAACCAATGTAGAAATATTACATTGTTTCCTGTTTTGTTGAATAGGTCTTCTGTGTGAGGGTTTGAATCGCTTTAGGGAGATATTCTCAAGACCCATACAAATTATTACTGGCTCCACCAGACCAATCAGCCTCTTGCGTTCCACTAGAACATACTCAAACCCCTCAGATGATGCCAACCCCCTCTCCGGGGTTAGCATACATGTATCACCAATGAGTGAGCATGCCGACGCTACAGGGTCTGCACCTTACTTCAAATGTCAACAGAAATATCGACCAAAAGAACCAGTAAACTGTGCCTCAGCCATCACACTGGTAAACAACTATCAGAGAGGAGCTTGTTTTGTTTTGTTTTTTTCATCTCTGGAGAATAGAATCCACCAGCTACACCTAACCAGCAAATCAAATCAAATGTGTGCTGCATTAGCGTAGCACTGCCAGTGTTAACAGCAGGTGCTAGCACAATGAAACACCAGTTTGGCTTACTGATTGGTTAACCTCATCGTGGGAATATATCACACTATATTTTTGAGTCATTTTGAGGTGCAGAGGCACTACATTTACACTACACTACAGGCCTTGTATTGTGAGGGTGTTTCATTCACAGGAATTGCTTTTTGTTTTGTTTATTGCACATTTCTAAGCACTGCATGCTATATGTCACCTGCATAACTGTAAATTCATAATAGATTGGTTACTAAATTATTCGACAATATCAATGAAGCATTCAATGAAGCAATACACCTCAGTGCTTTCTCTATATAGGTTATCTGTTGAAAAAAGGGATTGGGCTCAGATTTGCTCCAATAACAATGTTTATTATAGAGTATCGTATTAGTGAAACGACAGCCAGCTATCTGTGCATCATTCGAGTGAAATAATAGAAGATGTATGTGACAGAATGAGCTTAGCTTAGTGAAGTTCCTTCTTTTTGTAATGTAGATAAAAGGAAAAAACTATGTGAATTCAAGGTCGGTGTGTTTGTCAGCAACAGGAAACTCTTTTTTTGCATTGAAGATGCTGAATACTGAGGAATGCAACAATGTTTGACTACTACTAGGGCATAGTGCAAATACACTTCATGCGAAAATACATTTAGTCATTTAGCAGACGCTTTTATCCAAAGAGACATCCATCCATGTGAGGCTGAGAACAATCAAAGCATGCAAATCAATACAAAGTGCTGCACAACAATGTTTCACAAAAAAAACCGTACAGAGTAGCTCTAGGAATAACAACTGTATTATCCACCTCCATCCTTTCCTCATTGATGTGTTTACAGCCAGACACAGACTTACATGGAAACTGGAAAAGGATAGACCCTTTCACAGAGGCTTCTTTGCACAAACACAGGTGTCATTCATAACACTAATTATGGGTCTGCTCCTTACAGGCACGGGTAGGAGACTAAACTAGTGGAGATAAGTCTACCGTGCCCTGGTACAGCTCTAATGTAAAATAGGGTTGTGCCAAACCGAGCGGATCCCATCTCTCAATCTGTTCACGACATCGTTTTTTTGGTGTGTCAAGACGTGCCCAACCATCTTCCTCTCGACTTTTGCACCTCACTCACTCTCTCTCTATGTCTCACTCTCACTTTGTCTCATTCGCTGTCTCTCTCCCTCTCCCTATTGCCTCCTTCTAGGGCTCTCTCTCTTATCTCTCTGTCTTACTCTCTATCTCATCTGCTATCTTCATCTCTCACTCTTATCTCTCTCTACGTGTCATTTGCTCTCTGTGTATCATCTACTCTCTCTCATCCATTTATGGCGCTGGAGAGAGAAATACAGAGTGCTCTGTGTCTCTGTCTCTCTCACTTTATCTCTCTCTCTGTCCCTTCGTCTCTATCTCTCTTTCCAGTGCATCCTGAGGAACACTCAATATAAAGAGTCCTTGATAGCTGTCGATCAACATCAGCCCACTGCTAAATAAACTAGATAAACCAGCGTAATCCACACCCTCAGCACACCCAACCAAGGACCTCTCATTACAAGGTAGTTATACAGAGGTGGCAGCATGGTCGTTCCCATGTCTATCAACCCAGGGACCTTAATGTCGTCTTTAGACGTGCATGCTCAATGTGAAGTATTAACCTCTCTTATAGCGAACCTTGCGACTCTTACGCCCCCCTCCCCACCCCTAGAATGATGACAGTGGCTGTCATCTTTTCAAAGGAACATTGTCAAGTAATCTGCCACGACTTATTTTCCAGACGCTGGAGAATATGGAGACAGAGTGAATGGAGAAAGTTATCTGGCCGCATCCTATCCCCATGTTGTGTTGCGGCTCTTGTTCGACCGAGAGAGAGAGAGCTAATCTAATTAGTGGACAAAGAGGCCCTTTGTCCCCGGCCACATATAGCCTAGTCAAGCCACAAGCTCAAAAAGAAACGATAGTTATGCTATTATAACTCTAGTTCTATGACTGTAGGCGTAGTCGTCTAGTCATCGCCTTATGGGCTTGTCCATTGGGCGCACTCGAGTGCACTGAAAATTCAACAATGTACCAATCAACGCCCATCACCTTCCCATGTATCCCACGGCATGGTATATAAGGCAGTGTAGAGCGACACTCGTCCTCCATGCTATTCTTTCAGCAATGGAGGGTACAGCAGGTGGAAAACTAGACGGCTACACCTACAATCATAGAAATTAAGCTCTTAAAGCAAGGTCAATCGATCTTCCTCCGACTACTACCTATTACCTACCTATTGTCCAATGAACTCTCAAGCCGTTCTGCTTCATCATTTTTCAATCAGCCAATCATCTGGCTCGTCATTCTATTTTTTACCTGTCTAATGCTTCCTTATCTGCTGTCATTCCAGTGTTATGCATCTCGTCAGCCAACCACCACCCCAACACCACCACCAGCGTCAAGGCCCTGTCTAGGGGGGATTCCTAAAATATAGGTTTATTTTTATCCCCTATACTTGTATAAGCCACTTTTTACAGGGTCTTGAACAGGAGTTATAGCATAACTATCGTTCTATTACATGTAGGCTTCGCTGTCTAGGCTTCGCCATCTAGGCTTCGCCTTATGGTCTACGGTAAAGCTGCGCAAGGAGCCTGATTAATGAACCCCTGCTGGACCCAAGTCCTGGGGCACATCAGACTAATGAGGCCATGTATGTGCAAAACACATCAGCCATAGCTGATTCACGCAAAGCTGTGAATGACACATTTCACACGTCTAGCCCCTCGCAAGAATCTGTTGACCAGGGGATGACTAAAAAACAGCCTACGTGGCCAGCCGACACAGCTGCCGCGTAGACTTTTACAGTAGAGAAAGCCAAGCCGTTCTTCAGTAGGGATTGTAAGAAACTAAGCACACTTCCCACCTCATGAGATGGGACAACGTGACTGTTGTCGCACCACTTAGAGAAAGCGCCCCACTTCGCTGTGTAGAGAGAAGGTGGAAGACAAGCGAGCATATTGTGCTGATAACTGCTGCATGCAATCCTCTGCCCTGCAGAATCAGCTTGCAACAGCATGTCCAGTCTGACCGGCACCAGCCCCGGTGCCACGCACAAGAACACTGCTAGCTCTGGGAACCACAGGGCTTGTCGACTCTCCAGGGCTGCCAGAATGAGCTAGAGTCTCTCCTGTCTGATCCTCTCTAGAAGAGGATGAATCAGCTGAAGTGGTGGGAACGCATACAGGAGCAACTGTGGCCACAGTGTGCCATTGCATCTACCCCCAATGGAGGAAGATCCCACTGATTGAGAGAGAACCACATCTTGCAGTGGGTGTTTTCTCTGGACACAAACAGGTCCACCTGAGCCATCCCGAACAACATCCTGATAGTCTGACAATATTGGGATGAAACTGCCACGCGTCTCGGCAGGGACTGCCATGAGACATGAAGACAAACAAATTCTGGGCGCCCGCGATGTGGGCTCTTAAATTGAGCAGGTTCTGATGAGCCTACCGCGAGAGCTGCTGTTCGGTGGAGGGCAGAGGAGCGCACTCCCCCATGTTTGTTTATGCTGCCGCTGAAACGCTGTTTGCTCTGATCAGAACATGGTGGCCACGCACCGTGGAGAGCTCCAACACATTTATGTGAGCAGCAGGGGGCGTCAGACACTTTTCTCCGACTGAGAGAGGCACGTCTCTCCCCAACCCGTCAACCATGCGTCCACGACGGGGGCCAAAGCGGGCCGCCTATTAACGGCATGGACCAAGCGGTTCTGGACCAGGAAGGAGACATGAACACTTTTAATAATCGTATTTACCGTATAACTGCACACAACTTTATTTAAAAGCAATCAAATGGAAAACATGTTTGTTTGTATTTTGGTGTCCGGTGTGTGTGGATGTGCGGCTCCTCCGGCGGAGCGGTTCATGTTAAAGAAGCACTATGCAACTCGTTTATCAAAAATAACCTTAACCATGCAGGTTGAGAGTCGTTCTGATCGTTCTACAACACTTTCTGGGTTGTTTGGTGGGTGTTTCATCTCCACATGTTGGTTCCCCGCGGAAAAACAGAACATGCAACTTCATGTGGCCGTCCCGGCCACTTACGGATGTGACTCAGCGGAAGTATCCAATCGCGCCTCGAAAATGTAGTCAGATTGTAGTTTCACTGCTTTACGGTAGACCTGGGCGGGGGTGCCAAACATGGGTCCGGCTGAATATAAAGAGTCAGTTGCAAGGCAATTCTGGATCAATCGACAAATCCACTATGGATCCATCAAGACCCAAGAGGGGAAGGTCGGAGGAATCGAAGAATAAGAGAAAGGATTATGATAAACAAAGAAACCAGACACGAGTGAACATAGGGCGAGCTTATGCGGAATGGCGTCAACTGAGAGACTCGGAAGAATGCAAAACGGACGCCGACTTGGCTGTCTTGCTGCTGAAATTGTAAGTAGCCTACCCTTGGGTGAACTTCGTTTTTGTAATGTGGTTTGAGAGTCTGTTGAACAATGTGTTTTGCTCGACCGTTTTATTGTGAGCCCTGTATGTGTTTAGCTTGGTTGCTTCATGGCTAGCTTGCTAGCTAGTGAGGGTTTATCCTAGCAGTGACTTGCTACCACACATGTTTGTTTGCGGTCCGAATCCAGGTTCTCGTTGTGTATTACTATTTATTTATCGAAGTGGGGGGTGGGGGGCGTTGTCAATGAGTTTTTACGACAGTGTTGTAGGCCTATTCCGAAAGCTGCAGGGGGAGCTCTATAGTGAGAAATGCGAGCCCAATTCCGGCGAAAACCCAGAAACAGCGGAGGAATAACCGAGTTGCATAGCGCACCTTTAATAGCGGAGTCCAGGGAGGGTTCACCTTCACGGCATAGTTACTAGGGATGTGCGACTATCGTTTTAAAAAATACTAAAGTGTTTTTTAAAGTTAGAAAGATATTAGATATTCAACCGATATTCACGCTCCGAATTACAGCGATCAGACACGGGGAACTAAAGCCACGATCACCGGTATGAGTCCCGTGTGTCTAGCGGTGTCTACCTGCCTAGGTGTTTACCTGCCCAGGTGTATTGGTCAGTATGCCTGCAGCGATGAGTTAAATCAGGGCTTGTTGCGACCACGGATGTATTGGGTTTGCGATGGTCATGCCTTCTTATTTTTCTGTTTTACTTTTTGCTCGACTAATGAAAACGTATTCGACTAAGCCTCCATCGATCGACTAAGCCGACTATTAGGGGGCAGCCCTAGTTAACTTACAGCACTTTATATGGACCATTAGTTATATTTTCAATTTATTTACAGAGCAATCCCTGCAAAGTTTTTAGGTAATAACTATAGAAGAGACTATAGGATTAGTGTGTGTCAGACGAGGGGGGTGTGGCATCACGATGGTGGCTCTCCATCGTGATGTCAGTCAGTCATCACGATGGACGAGGACATCGTCCATCGGCACAACCCTAGTGTATGATAGACAGCGCCGTCAATCTTCTACAAACGCATATCAGGTATGTGCCAACAGGACGGCATCTCGCCACAGAGGCAAGAGCCTCGCTGTCACTTGCTGAGTCTAAGGAAAGTCCCATGTAGACCAGCTGATGGCAGGGAAGCAGTGAGCATTTTTCCCAATTGATGGCAAAGCCCAAGAGGACGAGGTGCTCTTTCAATGCCATGGTGTCTCTTCTCGTGACTTTCTCTGAGTGGCTCAATCAATCAGTAAATTATTGAGAAAAGAATTACTCTTTTCCCTTGACGCCTGAGCACTGCCTCAACACACTTTGAGAGAATGCATGGGGCCAGAGAGTAACCAAATTGCAGCCACTGGTATTTGTAAGCCATGCCCATAAAGGCGAAGCAGAGAAATTTCAAGCCTTGAGAATATGAATGTGGAAGTAAGCATCCTTGAGCTTGAAATTTGTAAACCGATTGTGAGCATTCTGAATTTCCTCAATGCAACTGATTTGTTGAAAACGTGGAGATCCGCAATGGGTCTCATCTCCCCTGACAAGAAGAAGCGTGAGTAAAACCCTTGAAGTGACTCAAGGGGGGGAACGGTAGAGATGGCCCCCTTCTCCAAGAGACGAGCCACCTCTGCTGCTAGAGCCATGATGGCAACAAGGTCCTGCAGCTTTGTCTCCAACTAGTTCCCCTGCATGTCGTCTGGTTCCAGAACCATGAATGGGAGCAGCATGGGGAGGTTCTTGATAAACTCTGCCTCTCCGACGATCTCACCAAAGAGGTTGGCAAACCAGCTTGGCTTTGCCACGGCCATGGAGGTAGACGTATGGGAGCGTGTAGAGCGGGAAGACCCTCCGGAAGCCGAGCATTCATCAATGATGTGCTTGTCACCTTTGCTGGCCACGTCCACCTCAGCAGTTCCATCGAAAGAGAGAACAGGTGCCTGGCGAGGAGACTCTCGCGAGCGGCAGGCAGGGCAGATCACAGAGCCTGTGAGGACGGCACCAGCATGTATCAACGTCAACAACAAGATCCCTCGGGTGGAAATTTTAGAACAGCCAAATGTGCGTTGCGCTCTCTGTGGTGCTGAAACCTAAACGCAATCTGCTCTGTGTAGAGGTGGCACAGGCAGCTGCTCCCTGCAGTTGGCTGCTTTAAAAATTCACACCAGCAGGACCACTCTCAGGGGGTCCAGTGCAAGGCTGACGACCGCACAAATACAATTGATGGTATCAGTTATTAATCGCAAGAGGTGATTTTTAAATGGGTGATGGTGCAATCCATGCCCCCACAAATTCATGGTTGGCGTGATCATGCTCTGCCCCCAGGCAGTGGAGGCACGAGGCATGCGTGTCATCAGGGAGAAACGCCGCCAGGCATGAAAATGCAGGTAGGTCCTGAAAAGGAACGTTGGGTTGTGTGATCCGCCACGCGGACTAGACTTGATAGAAGATATCTTTTTTAAATTACTGGTTGCTTTCATTGCTGAAAGAAAAGGGACGAGTGCCGCTCTACGCTGCCTTATATACACGATGTCGTGGGATATGTGGGCGAGGCCCACGTTGATTGGTACATTGTTGAATTTTCAGTGCACGCAAGGGACAAGCCCATAAGGCGAAGCCTAGACGCCATAACCTACATGACAGAACAATGTGTCACTTTAAGTAGGCATGCTCAGGATGGATGAGAAGATCAGCTTGGTGAATAAGTGAAAAATGCCTAATTTGTGTTCTAGTTTTAGGATTAGATGTTTGTAAGCTTCAGATATTGGGCAATATGGGCCGATTAACTCGACACATCTTCGTTCAAAATACTGTAACATTTCTGAATAAATATCATATAAATTCTTGCTTTTGATTGTAATGGAAACATTACTAGTCTGTATCCACGTCGACAACGAGACCCCTCGGATTGAAATGTATTTCAGCAAAATGCGCGTTGCGCTCTCTGTGGTGCTGAAACATAAACGCAATCCGCTCTGTGTAGAGGTGGCACAGGCGGCTGCTCCCTGGAGTTGGCTGCTTTAGAAATTCACACCAGCAGGTCCGCTCTCAGGGTAGGGTAACACGGTTACCTTACCCAGACCCAGAGGCAACACAGGTCCAATGGGAGGCTGACGATCGCACAAGCACAATGGGATGGTATCAGTTATTAATCACAGGAGGTGATTATTAAAGTGTGTGATCGGTGCGACCGTGTCCCTTCACGTTGCAAAGACGTTAAAGCAGAGCAATACAATGCATTGTGTGTTCCTCTCCCAATAGCTGTTTTTGAAATAACAAGTTTGAGGCAGTAGCCCATACTCCTCTATAAAGCTCTCACACAACACATATAGCACAAAACACACACACACACATTTGCATACAGGCGCGCGCGCACACACACACACACACACGCAAAGCGGTATATCTGAAGCCCTATCTGGATCAAGTTATTGCACAGGTCGCATAGTGTGCATGGCCCATTCTCAAAAATAAATAAAATAACTCCATACTTTCTCCTATGATCGTCTTCACGTGAATTCTCAGTGGCCATCAACAATAGCCTAGACTTCAAAGATGCACGCACGAGATAGAGGTCGCTTATTTTATTTTTTTGCAAAAACTGAGAATTAATCGGCAGGAATAAAAACCCTTCCGTTAGTGAACTTGCCCATCCAACTGACTACATCAACTATGTTGTAATCAAAGTCACTACATCGCTACGACTCTTCTTACCCCCACGAATGACCATCTCTAGTTACTGACTTTTAGAGATAAAACAATGGCTCACCTTCGGACACGAGGAAATGCCTTCATCGCGTGGCGCCGAGGCGCACTTTGTTCGGGATACGCCCGCTCCCTTTGCAAGGCATCTACTAGTTCCCACCGCGAAATCAAACTAGCATCGCTTATTCCCACCGCTCTTCGACTAAAAGCCAGCCAGCTAGTTGTCTAAGAAGCTGCCTTCTTGGGGGGGAGGGGGGGACAGAGGCGACGACACCTTTTCACACCATGTTCGTTTTCGAGACGCTCCCTCAAAATAATAACTACCACAGTTTTCCACAGCGGAACGTATTCCAGCCCCGAGTCCGAGTCCTACATGGCGAAGGTGTGCGTGTCCTCCCCGGTGGCTGTTAGTTGTCAGTGAAAAAAGGTGTCTCTTGTTGCCGCAGTTTTCCCCCCCAAAGTCATACATCCAAGTCAGGAAAATGTCAGGAAGCAATGTGCTAATTAATACGCGTTCACGTCCTCTCGCGCGGAGACGCTGAGATTTTGCCCGCGTGCGCGCGTGTGGAATAAATGCAGGACCGGTGGCGCGAAACCCTTCTCTGCGCGAGAGCAGACAGCGCGCGCGAGAGAGAGAGAGAGAGAGAGAGAGAGAGAGAGAGAGAGAGAGAGAGAGAGAGAGAGAGAGAGAGAGAGAGAGAGAGAGAGAGAGAGAGAGAGAGAGAGAGAGAGAGAGAGAGAGAGAGAGAGAGAGAGAGAGAGAGAGAGAGAGAGAGAGAGAGAGAGAGAGAGAGAGAGAGAGAGAGAGAGAGAGAGAGAGAGAGAGAGACTGCAGTGAATCAGTGAACAACCCTAGATGGCACAAACGCCACGGAGTTTGAGCCTGCAGTCCCGGGCGGCCATAAGGGAGAGGAAGAGGGGCTGAGGGGAGTACAGGAGGCAACAACTCCGCAGCATCTTGCATGATAATGCGGATCCGGAAGCGGCACATAGGCTGCAGGGACGTTGCCTTGTGGGGGATTAGGGATCGACATTGGATTAGGTAGGGCGCTCTTTAGGGTTATTTAGCGTTCAAGGCCTAAAGCCAGCCTATCAGGCTGTGGGCAGACTGTGTGCAGGGTATAGGCCACGTTGAGGAAGTGCATAGGAACCAGGGAAAGCGAACACTAGAGTCCACTTCACATGTGATAGGCCTATAAAATAAAACATAAAAATAGGCTAGGCCTATATATATATATATATAGGCCTAGCCTATTTTATATATATATATATATATATATATATATGTATATATATATATATATATATATATATATATATATATATATATATATATATATATATATATATATATATATATGTGTGTGTGTGTGTGTGTGTGTGTGTGTGTGTGTTTAGATACACAACATATTGATTTGTAATATGATTTTAAAAAAATACATTTAAATTGTATGTATTATTATATTTGTGTGAGTGTGTGTGTGTGTGTGTGTGTGTGTGCGCATGCGTGTGTAATGGTAACTATACCATATTTAGAACAAAATGAACATACGTTCATGAACTGATATCTAAGTAGGCCAATTGGCAGTGATGGAGAGCCACTAGTCCAGTAGTCTGCATTTACATACTGCTGTATTTTACTAATTAAATACATTTCCAAGTAATGATGCGCATAAGTAGTTATAGCAGCAGTATTCGTTATAGCAGTCGCAAGAAATTGGGATGGATATCATTCACTTGCAGTTAAGTGATTTTTTACCAGCTGTTTCTACTTTGACCTGAGTGATGTTGCCAATCTCTATCCCTTGGTAGTCTTTTTTCTTCCAAACCCGGACTCCTGTTGAAATTATCCATAGGTCTCCCAATAAGGCAACTGTTGACTTTATATAATAATACCATCTAAATCACATGCTGGCATAACAAAGCAATAAAAAAGTGTATACACAACAATCCCAGAGTCAGAGAGCCATTGAGGGCCATTGAGTTTTCTCCAGGAGCCTGTGGTGTCAACTGACCTTTAGCTGCTGGCCAGAGTTTCCAGCGAGTCCCGGCCTCCTCTGTGCCCTTCTTTTATTCTCCTCCTCTCAAGTGAAACTGCTGCAGACTGCAAGAGGGCCGATGCCAAGACCCCTCCACCCACACATTGTGTCACATTGATCCGTGATCGAAGCCTATTTTCCAATCCACTTACAGGCACATTAAAAGATGTGAAATATATAAACGACCACTAGAACAGCTATTACACTATTCTCACAGACAGAAAAATTCCCAGGGCATACCGGTGTAGTGTTTATGACATATTGGCTCATAGTATGGAGGAGTATTGAGGGTGGTAAAAGAGATGAGAAAATGTAACCGCGGCTCTCAATTTTGCCAGAGATTCTTCAGAGCGTCCTCGATTTCAATGATGATATAAGAGTTGAAACCACAACCGCGGAAAGATATTCCAAACAGTAGACAGACTTGGGTGGTGTCCGAACCTCGGAGTACCAGCATAAGTGGGATATTGAGCCATACTTTAGATTATACAGGTTAAGTGGTGTGAGCCATCGGGATGGTGCTGTAAGAAAGCACACACAGGTGAGAAATGCTAATCTAACAGCCTGTTTCTGGCTCCACGATGACACATGGCTAATGGGTGCTGCTAGTGTTTTGCATAACCCTTGAGGTATAGAAAGCATTACAGTAATGACTCTAAACAAGGCTTTTGGCTATGGTGTAATTGCAGCAAAAAGCTCTAGCATTTACTCATGGTCGCTTTCGCACAAATGTGTGCAGTGAGTGCACACACTGTGCAAATTCAGAAAACATTGAGATTTTATCGAGGCAAGTCTGAATTATTTAAAGTGCATTTGCCGACAACAAGGCTGTCATAAAAATGTGGGTACAATGACAGGTGTCAGGGAGAAGGAAACAAACTCAGAGTTTCGATGCTGAGATCCAAAAAACCTCACATCAGAAAGATACATAATGCAACATGGCAGACTTAATCAGCAACACACACAATCAGACTAAAGTAAAACTGACAAAATGAGGAAACTAGAGTGCTAAAGTTTCCAGACTTACACTGGTCCGCTTGCTTATACATGCGGTGCTGAAAATTTAGTCCAGCTTTATTGAGGTAGACCTTTAGCACAATTACAGTCTCCAAGGGCTTTACCGGGGGAAGATTTAAATTAGTTTTGACGGCAACCGTCCCAGACCTCGTAAGAACACTACCTGAAAACCTGAGTGTAAAAAAAGGAGAAAAGATCAGGAGGGGATGATATCGGACAGGAGAACAACAGATAGCAGATAATTCAACTACACCTTCTAGGACAGCTACGATAGTTCCCAAATGAAAAAAATAAATGCTAAAATGTTAAAATGCTTCATTGAGTCATTAAGGTATGCGCATTAAAATTATATTCTAAGATTACCTTTCTGTTTCTGTTTCTATTCTGTTTTTAAGGATCCTCAGCATCTTCTAATGAAACCCCTTACTGTTGTCTGCCGACACGTTATATGCAAGCTATATGCTGACAGCGTGTCTGACATGGCTGACAGCAGACATGTTTACTGTGTTAAGATACATCTTTATTCGATCATTTTATTGAATAAATATTTATTTCACCACACTCCAACATTATGACTTGAGTTCTCCCAATAGAAACACTCTACTTAACGTGCACAGAACATGCACTGGTACAGTAGGCATTGTCACACTTCAAGGATCATTACAAGCTCAGTAGGAACTGCAGACAAAAACAATTTCCCAGTTGCATCAATTACGGTGCGTTTTATTTTCTTATTCCTTTTGTGGACTGAAAAGGACACGTTAAGGTGAAGACACATCGCATCGATCCAATATTATCCTGCATGCCAGCTGTCACACCTGAGAATGATGGAGTTTGTTACACATCATCTATTGATCACAACAATAGATGATCAATAGATGATGGGTGTGTCGAAATTGCTCTGGGATCGAATGCTCTGTGTCTGTGTTGGCGCACAATTATACTCCTATTTAATGCCTGAGGTCCTGATTGGTTGAGAGATGAAGGGGAGACGCCTGCAATGACATCAATGGAATGAAGAAGCGAGACAATAGATGCGAAATAGAAGAACGTCGTCTTCCTCGTTTAACTTTCACTTCATTAGAAAAAAATGTAAATAATTATATGTATATGTTTCCGTTCAGATCCAGAAATACCTATGAAAACTACTGAGTGCTGTGTTTATGCATGTGTCCTTTATTTTTATTTTTTGCACTATAATTAATTGAATCAATTGTATGTTTCATCTCCTACATTGTGTCCTTGAGTGTATACTAGATTTATTTAGCAACATTTCTATTTGTATTTAATGCAACCACATTATGGTTTGAACTATGTGCACATTAACCATGACAGGGTCATTGCTTTGCTCGCACGACAAGACCGCAAGGTTAGCATGGGAATTTCAGTCTTTTTGTTGTTGTTTTGTTTAGTAAGACAGGAGACAGCAACATATCAAGGTCTGTTAGCATGACCTTTCTCTGGCTGCCTTGTTCTGTCAGATGTGGGTAGCTAATAGTGAGAAGACTTGTTTACAAATTGAAGCAAACTACCAATAGGAATTAACAAATGCAGTTAATGCACTGCAGCAGCAATGACCGAAATTACCCGCAGATAAAATGATATAGCAGAAGGATAGTTTATTAGCTCAGAATATGTCGTCTAGAATATGTAGCCTCTTTTATAGTAATTTAAAATACATCCTATGAACATTGCTAATGTCTTGTAATTGATTTGTCCATTTATTTGACCCAGTCAAGGTAAGCCATCCATCAATCCATTATCTTAATTCAACATTTCTTTTCAGTTGCTTTTTTTTGACACTTATATATTTCACATAAACTCTTTCATCCATCAGGGCAATTACTGAGGTCGTTCACAGTGTCGTTGATACGAGATGATGAATTAACGGAGCAGCTGACGTTTCCTCGCCAGGTTTCACTCGATCAATCAATACGTCCCCCCTGAGAGAGAAAATAAGACATCTCACTCTCCCCGTTTAAAACAAATAATGTATTTACTGACCGGTGACCTCTTCCCTGGGGATCCAGGCCTCATTTAGGCCTACTTTAAATGAGAGAAAGGGTGAGTGAGGGAGAGAGAGAAACAGTCAAGGAGAGAGAAAGAGAGAGCGTGAGCGTGAGGGAGAAAAGAAGGGGGAGGGAGAGGGAGAGTGTGAGGAGCGAAAGAGAGAGAGAGTGAGGGATGGAGGGAGGTAGTGTGCGGGAGAGAGTGGAAGAAAAATAGAGGAGGGGTTGGAAAGAGAGAGGAAGAGAGAAACAGGGTGAATGTGTGGGTGAGACATGGTATAACATCGAAACCACTGACAGCAAACATGAAGGTGCCACTTCTCTCACTTGATCTGACTGTGATGTACATTCAATTAGATTCATAGTTGTTAAAAAAAAAAGAGGCAATATTTTAAAGCAAAAATAAAATCATTATTAATCATTGTATTCACAGGACTATGGTGACCAAATAAAAATGTTGTCTTTACATCCAGCAAAAATAGCTCTTACTATTTCTGACTCTGCTCCATCTGATGATGTGAAAGGACAAGGTAAGGAAGTATAAATACATTGTAAAGCAAAAAAGGGTTGACTCATACAGCACTTTATGAATCATCAAAGACCTGACTCAACCCATAATTTCACTAATTCTGAATCTGTAATACACCTGCTGATTGTATGCAGTCGAAAACAAAAGACGTTTAATTATGTATTTTGCTCAGGGTAAACAGGTTAAACAAGTGTTTTGTTTAGTGGCACAGATAATGGGGAAAGAAAAGTTGTTTGTGTTGTTTGTTATGTTGTTTTTACGCTTCCTCTAAAACCTACCTCTCTTCTGCCCCTCTTCAGATTATCCTTTTTTTTTTTACACATTTGTCCACATAAGCATTTCTTTTTGTTTGGTTTTGAACAGGTCTTCTGATTTGCGGGAAACTATGGCACAATGTTTTTTCAGCATCTTTTTGTAATTTTATTTTTTTTCATTTGCTTCTCACGGTTGGCAATTACCTCCTTGGGTTTACATGCTGACGGGGAGTTGTGTGTGCGATGAGAGTATACAGTTAGATGCGTATATTGTGCACGCTTGCATATACAATGTATGAATTCAGGATTGGCGGCGCTCGGAGAGCTACGGCAGGGAGAAATAAATGTCATTATTGAAACGCAGATGTAGGAAAATCAGCATATGATTTATTCATGCAGGGATATTTTTTTCAATGCACATATGCAGCTCGTATAAGGGCACGAGTGGGACCTGTCTCATTGTACACCTATAATAATCATATAACGGCTATGATAATATAGATGGCGATGATAATCTCTCTGAATCACATGCAAAGGCATTTCACCATTGAGATTGTCAGCACATCTATTTTAAAAAATAAAATAGGAATTTCTCTAAATATAACTTGTTCTCTTTCGACCCGTCCAATGTAATATTTCAAAGCAGTATCAAACCCATTTTCTTTTAAACACGTAATCTCTTGTCATTTGTGGCAAGTTCAATTATGAAAACTATAGCATTGTTGCTATACATCCAGGATAGGTTTAGTTCAATCGTGTGTATCTGTCTATCTAAGCTAGGATAGACAGCATCTAAGCCACCTGGCTAGATGACATCATGTACCACCAATACATTGCCAGGGTCTCTCTCTACACACACACACACACACACAGACACTAACAGAGACAGGGAAACGGGGAGAAACCCATTCACACACATTCTCATCCACACACACACACACACACACACACACATGCATTCCACCACACATCACTCACTATGGAGAGTGTAGTGCCACCAATTATCCAGGGTAGAACTGGAGCAGCGGAGGACCTGGGAACCAGAACCCTTACCAACGCAGGAGGGGGATGACAGCAGGAGACAGAGGATGGATTCACAAGTATCTTCTGTTTCTGTCATATCCCCTTACACCCACCCTCATTTGCACACACATAAAAACACATGCACATGTACGCACGCAAGCCCACACACACATACACAAACACATACAAACAGAAATACACACAAACATACGCAGACAGACACACACACACACACACTCAGACACACACACACACAAAATGCACATATGCTTTTATAGTTTATACTATAATATTACACATGCCATGCAAAAACACACAAACACAGACCGTCAACAGTAGCGATTACACACCCAACCTTTGACGGCACTTAAGCACCAGATCAATATATAATTAGCAGCCATTTAATTACCCATTCATGGTGCGGATAAGCCTCCTTTTTAAGTGAAATCAATAGGCATGCTTTATGTGCGGCTGCTGGAGAGCAATTTCCAAAGCCAATTATGATTGCATTAGTCATGCAAGAGGGGCGTTCTCGTAGCTTCTGCTGCATGCCGCGCCACACACCTCACCAGCCCCGCTGCTACCTTGTGGCTGACAAACCCCCGTGTGAACATGGGAGTCACATGACCCGCACTTCCTAAATCCACACCCGCACCCCCTCTCAATGTCGTCATTGCTTCTTTTCTGTGCATATATGACCAATTTGCAAATGCGTATTAGTCTGGAACCTTTCAGTTCATTTTCGATCTCCAAGGGGCGTTATCAACGGACACAGACCAAAATGCCTCTGGATGCTATTGGTAAGACCAACGAAACGTGTGACGTAAAATAAAAATCAAGCTTTAAGTGCAGTTGTTTGTTCTTCTTTTAGAGAAAACATACCGTCCAGTTTGTTTAATACTGTTGCAATAGCAAATTCAACAAACCGTTCCACATCAGCAGCAGCCATCCTCCTCATCGTATCACACCCGACCCATACTAGATAAACGGTTGTTATTGGCCCGATCGGGGCCAGGTCGGCTGGAAATCTGTCTGAAAGGGAGGGGGGCCAGACATATCTGCCAGAGCAAATTAAACCTGAGTTTGCAGATTTGTCTAGTACCCAGGCTACATATGAGTTACTTTGGCAGTTTTTATTTCTATATTGACTATATTAGACTGACTATATTAAATCCATTCAGGAGCACAGCTTGATTCTAACAATGCTGCTATTTTCTTCATGGTCCTGAAAAACCAATCTAAATCCATGTCAGTATGTATCACAGATTGCTGAAAACACCTTGTACAGATTATACAATTTGTGCCGATTGAAAAATTAATGACATTTAAACGCCCATATTTTTGTGGGCTTTGCAATAAGTCTGGAGTTGTTTTCAGTCCTACTTAAAAAAAATAATACATTTAAAAAATGAAGACATTTTTTTTAATCCCACTAGTGTATGGCTTTAGGGCTTCATGACAAATGTTGAGGCACCAACATTTAAGGGTTCAAGAGCTCTCTCCCGTCCTCTCTATCTTTGTTTTCATCTTTTCAGCCACTAGGGATTGTTAAAATGACTTTGTCTGGGGCCACGCAATAGGATCAAGATGGAGTGATGATGCCACTGTTCTTTAGGGAGCCACCAGCGTGTCTCATAGGCCAGGCAATTATATAATACATACATTTTGTCTTTGTATTCCACCATACATCATATACTCCCCCCCCCCCCCCCCCCTCACACACACACACACACACACACACACACAATATGCCCCTGCTTTTATGCTTACACAAAGCTGCTGTACTATAAATATGTGTCTTTAAAAGACCTGCTGCCTCTGAAAAAGAAAATCACATGCACTGCAGTATGTTTAGTTGCTTTTTTAAGTTGTAGTTGTTATGTACATCGCAGTCTACTTCATAATACTCCCAGCCTCGGCATGCTAGTTACCAGCCTGGGAAGCTAATGACCAGCCAAGCCAGCAGCCGATCCAGAGTTACCACCTTGGTCAAATGAATAGCTGGCTTTTCATTTCCACCGCCGGCTTCTAATTTCCCACCGCCAGCCTCTCAGTTACCAGCACCGGCTTATCATTGGCCAGATCAGTAGGTGGCTTCGGCAAGGATACTCAGTAGTCTTCATTTTGTTAGATATTGATTTATTGAGGGGTAACTGTGATTGACTCCCCAATGTCCTGATGACCTGTAGGCATCCTTGTGCAAACTGCTTAATAATTTAATTTAATTAATTTTAAAAATAATGGTAAATAGTAAATTCCTGAAAAAAACATTTAAATTGCTCTGTATTTCTCAGTAAATGGTGTATTATCAAACATTAGACAATGTGAAAGGCTAAGGTAAGTTTGTGTTTTTAACTCATAATAATATATTATATCTGATACATTATTTCATTCAGTGATCAATTAAGACAACATACTGGTGGCCAATAAAGGCTCCTCCTATGTAATGAATGTGTAGCTAATGAATGTGTAGAATGTATTCACACAGCAGGGCCTTGACTAGATACACTGGACAGAATTACGCTACCCATGGAATCCATCATTTGTAACCACTCAATGATTGCATGTGGCAAGGTCGGTCATTCAGCAAATAGTGTTATCCGACTATAAACTAAAAGTGAAAACCTTGGCCACAACTCCATTGTCCATGTGACAATTATCCTTTAAATTTGAATTGGTAGTTTGCATTCAGACATGTTGAAAATGTTGTAGTCTTTCAGAGCCAAGTGTGATGATGGTAAGTTATGATATGGTATAGCCTATTCTGGAGACATACCACTAAATGTTGATTTTTAACATAATTATTATGTTAGCGCTATTATAGGGATTCCACTAATTCTGGATTAGGAAAAAATGGAAATGCCTGCTTGAAACCGTTATGTATTGTTAATTACTTAGTCAGTATGTTAATACGTTTTAATTTGCATTCTCCATCAATGCAATACAATACGCAGTAATATAATTTATTTGGATTGGGTTGGACTTTTGTTGTTTTTTGGCATGTCTTTATATATGAGCATGAGTTACTTTTATAAGTCACAGCTATGCTCAGCCCTTCACAAGGCTTTGGATTAGTCCAGTGTCATTTCTTCTCACATTCAAATCCATCTCCATTAGGGCTGTCTCCAGACTGTATGTGACAGGCCCGGCGAGACTAGCACCTTGTTCATGTCAGTCAGCCATCTCTGGCATCAACGTATCGCAGCCATTGGAATTCCGATGGATTGGAAAAGCCAGGATTTGCAGCATGGAGCTATAGGAAGGAATTAATGACAACCCAAGTCCCATAGCTCCATACGTCAATCCTATAATCACAGTACAAAGAACCCATCGAACAACACTGGCTTTGTTGGACTGCGCCACCGATATTATATTATCCTTGTCAGCCACTGATCAAAAGGTCATCGTCAAGTAACATTGCCGTTTGTGTTCTGTTTTGTTTAGTTCTTCAACAAGAAAGACAAAGATAAAATACATTTTCAGTGCAAGCGTGATCACGTTGCGATACAACTTGAAAGTCATTAGACAATGAGGAAAAGGCATTGATGTTATTACTGTAATGTCGCAATCTGTGTTTTCTGACAATAACTGCATCTGAATAACGGAAGTTAGCAACCCTGACTACGTCATTATCATTATGTAATTATGATAATGTAAAAAGTCTATCCTGTATAGATAATACCATAATCGTTGTCCCATGGGCTCTACAGAGTTTTCCAGTGGCCGTGAATACATCCAGGACCGCAGGCTCTTGTTTCAGTGCAACCGGACACTGGCCAATATTCAAATATTTCTCTTTTTGCAGTAAATCGAACACTGGTAAGAAGAAGCCACACAGACGCCAACATTGATGGGCACGTACGTGCGGCAGAGAGGCGGTGGGTGGGGATTATAACTCATGTTGGTGTATGGGTCCTCTTTTGTCTGGCTTGTCTTGATAATGGCAGAGCAACCTGTCAAGCAGCATGTGACTGAACGTTTTTGTCTTCAGCCCATTGTAACCTCTGTGCCGTTCTTATTGATAATCAGGACTGCACAGCTTATACTGGACCACAGGAAGCTCTGCAGAGAACAGACAACGTGAACAGACGAATAGAGGGAGAATAGAGGTCTTTGAGAATGCTAATGCCCTTGCAAATAAGTCGGTGCTACTACGAGAGTGATAGTAAACCTGACACAATTTGCATTTTTAGGATATGTGAGCTATTTTAAGAAAACCCCATAGGGGGGTTTTCAATGCTGGTTCTGGAAGAATCAGATGTATACTTAGAGCCAGTAAGGACTAATAAGGTCTTCCTTAGTTTCTTGCAGGCAGGGGGAAGGTTAACTCCATATATCCATCCATCTATCCATCCTTTCTTCTTTACCCACTTATCTCTGGTCATCGTTTCAGGGAGCTGGAGCCTATCACAGCTGCCTGTAGGCACAAGACACGCACACACAGACGCATACACAGAAATCAAAGTCATCATCATCATCATCATCATCATCATCATCATCATCATCATCATCATCATCAGTTACTGTTGTTTTTAAATCAAAATAACAATCTGTTTTCCACAAGCCCCGTACTGAAACAGCCCTTTTAAAAGTAGCCAATAGTCTTCTCCAGGCTGCAGATGGTGGAAACTGCTCCATTTTAATTTTGCTAAGAATTAAATTAATCGTCATGGTTGATCACAACCTCTTAATTGGCCGTCTGAGAGACTGCATGGGTATCTCTGGTTCAGCCCTGGATTGGTTCCACTCCTTCATCAGTGATAGGAGTTTCTCAGCGTCCATAGGCAGCTCATCATCCAGTCACGTCAGCATACCGCCAGGAGTCCCCCAAGGCTTGATCCTGGGACCCATTCTCTTGTCATTAAACATGCTACCACTAGGGCAGATTATCCAGAACCATGATATCTTGTTTTATGTCTATGCTGACGACACACAAATCTGCCTCCTGTTAAAATCCCATACTAAAGCAGATGTAAGGAAGCTGCTGAACTGCATAACTCCTGGATGGCACAACATTTCCTTCAGCTAAACAAAAACAAAACAGACATGTTACTAATCGGACCCCAGCCATCTGCTAGTCCCCTTGACATAGGCCTCGACCATCTTTCAAGATTCCACATAAAAAATATTCTTAAAACACTTCTTATCTACTCTGGACCTTGAAAAAAGTATCCATGTCGTTATTTCATCCAGAATTGACTATTGCAATTCACTTTACTTTGGTATCTCTCAGACTCTATCTATCTATCTCCTGACTACAACTTGTTCAAAATGCTGCAGCCAGGCTAGTAACTAGAACTAAAAAGAGAGACCACATCACTCCAATCCTTGCAGCACCACATTGGCTCCCTGTCTACTACAGAGTCCGGTTCAAAATCCTACTCCTTCCCTTTAAAGCCCTGCATGGTATTGCTCCTGTCTATATCTCTGACCTCATCTCCCCTTACCACACTAGCAGGCCCCTTAGGTCCTCAGAACAAGGCCTACTAGCCATCCCAAGGTCACGCCTAAAACCACTGGAGACGGGGCTTTCTCCGTTGCTGCACTCACCCTTTGGAGCAATCTGCTGGCTGATATCAGATCAGCCGAGTCAGTTGGTGTTTTGTAAAAGCATTTTGATATGCACTTGCCTACGGCAGTTGATGCATTGTTTTTAGTCGTTTTGTATGCACTTTTTTTCCTGTTTTTATTGCATCCCTATTTTGACTGCATGTTTATTGTCTGTGTATGCTCTTGTGCTGTAAAATATGGCAATTAAATGGTTAAATGGCAATTAAATAGTACTTAGCGTCATCTTTTTAAGGCGCTTTATAAATAAACTTGAACATGAGTGGGGCACACACACACACACACACACACACAATGTACACTTGGGCAATAACGACTGTTTTAAAAAAAAGCTGCCGTAACTGAAAGAAAACTCAAACAACCAAGAGGAGAGTGAGGACTGCAACACAACCTCACTCATCACTGTGCTGCCTTCCTTGGATTCATTTCATGAGAACATATTGTATGTATCAACGCACAGTATTGAGATAAACTATGTGCGATTGTCTTTCATGATTCTCCAGATAGTATTTTATTTGCTTCTTTTTTTTTCTCTAGTTGTCTTGGCTAGAAATATTGGCCCTCCTCACTGCAGAATGTCATTTTGGTGACATTGTTTTAGGGCCACTTATCTCGGTTCCTGGCAGTGCAGCAGGAGTAATAAATAGCACCGGAGCAGCCCTCCACAGGAAAGGACAGAGCAGGCTGAGAGGGCTCATACAGTCCTTCAACATGTGTGGAACAGTATGCTGGGGGATGTTCTAACAAACTGGTGTCAATGTCCTAAAGCGGGCAGCATTCTTCAAAAGAAGTCGTTTGTTTTGGAAGGCCGAGGCCGAAGGAGTTATTTGCAGATTCTGATTGGCTGGAAGGATGGTTATTAACGATAACTGCATGCTATGATGTGATCGTAACATAAGCGCACAGCTAGAGTCTAATCACCGCTCTCTAGACTAATGGACATCATTTCCTCAACCTCACATCAGCTGGCCAGTGTTCCGTGAGCTAAATTAACCCGTTAACTCATAACATATGGTCATATATGCGGTCAACAAGACAGCACAAATTTGAGCTAACCAAGTATTTTTCTCTAGATATGTGCCATATTTATTCAGTTTGGGAAATCTCACATAGTCTATAACGTAGTCTGGCTGACCAAACTCAGATGGGACTACGTTTAGAAAGCTTCTCCATTGCCATGTTGTTACTAAGATCGTCTCTATTTACTGGAGTAATAAGGTAAAGTTGCGTTGTCATTACTAAGATCGTCTCTATTTACTGGAGTAATAAGGTAACGTTGCCATGTCGTTATTAAGATCGTCTCCATTTACTGGAGTAATAAGGTAACGTCTGCATTCCATATGAATCTCATGTTAACTGATTGGGTTCCAGGTATTAGACAGACCCATATATTTCTCCGGTCATTTGTGATTACAAAAAATTGTGCAAGCTAAAAGTTGTAATTTTGAGACAGAATTGCTCCAAAAACACCCTTATATTTTAATGATTCGCAAGTGGCCATGGTATAAGCGGGATAATCCCCTCCGAGTTGTGCTGTTATCGAAAAAGAATGCACGCCACGGGGGCTACGCGTTTGCCTCTGCGAAGTGCATTATTTTTCAAACTGCACACCTCGTTGTGGATTATCCCTTACTTATGTTTTATACTGAATGCTAACATTTCGGTTTGATCAATAGCGTTCCCTTAGTGGGAGTCAGTGGGGTCTCTATTAAGACAGGAAATCTGAATTCTGACTGTGGAAATAAAACAAAAATGAATACTATGCTCCCGCCTTGCATTCCTGACCAATCACATGTTTGCATTGCCGTCAGATTGTGTCACAAAATCTTGGAGGTGCAAGAAGTGCCGAAATGAAGGTTTGGTGAGGTATTCGTTTGTTTGTTTTCCCTGCAATCACATAATTTTGTTTTTGGAACCTTGTCAAACATCTTTTCATCAGGAAGAATGCTGCCTGCTTCTAAAAAGTAACATAATGACATAGTGACTAAGGAATAAGGCTGGTATCTAACGCGAAACAATGTGGATGACTATAATACAATGAAAATACAATGGTAATGTTATGTCAAAAAACAAAAAAAAGTTGGTATATTACAAGAACAATCATAGCAATATTGTGTGAATCAGTTACCCTTCTTATAAGCTCCAGAAGCCACACATTCATATTTGAGTCACTATCCTATACAGCCATTGCACTGCCATACAGCTTTGGTTTATCAAGGATCCATATTCCATAATGTATGGGCCACTATTTTCAATGTCCTACTTCCTCATAGATGGAACAGTTCATTAGCAGTCAAGTGCCACTACATGACTTCTTTGAAAGGCATACCGTGTCCCACAAATCAGGCATTTCCCTTTCTTTCACTTCAAATTTGTTTCGACCAATCAAGTCGCTGTGAGGGGGGGGGGGGGGGGGGGGGGGTGTAGCTGTGCATTGCATTGAATGGATCTCTACTGCAGTGGTTCTCAACCAGCGGGCCATAAGCCATCGGGCCCCAGAGATTTAGAAATGAAGCCGTATATATGGTTTCATTTCCATATATATATATATATATATATATATATATATATATATATATATATATATATATATATATATATATGTTACTTCCATAAAATTATAATATGTTCTTTTATCATCATTACAGTCTATTTGTATTATACCTTATTAAATGAAACATTTAATTTGTTCACTCCATTAGATGAGGCAGTCATATAACGATGGGCCAAAAAAAACGGGGTGTGAAAATTGAATAGAGATGAATACCTTATATTGGCTGTGAAAATTTCACGGGCCGCGAAAATACTTCAACTTTGCATACCAAATTTCCACAGTATCAAAAATGTTGAGGAGCTCTGCTCTCCTGGAACCACAACAAACGTAATATGGCTAACCATTAATCTTGGATTCAGGAGAGGACTGATGACTTAAACGATCAAGCATCGTCTTCCCATTGTCGCATCCCTCCTTGGTCAACAGCGACCACAAACTCGGCCAGTGGTAAACTAAACTTTTCCCGTAACCAGTGAGAAGACAAGCTAAAACTGCCTGGATACCAATGCCCTTAAACAAAGTGTCTAAATGTTTAGTAGACTGCGCTGTACAGTCTCCCCCCAGAAGTTCAGCTATAGTATAGTCGAACTTCTGGATCCGAGAATACCACTGATGTAACTACCAATTGCCTTGCAGATGACCACTGTTTCTAATGTATATTACAACTAAATAAGACATTTTTACAAGTCAAAATATTATCAAATTATAAAAAAAATCTTAAATCTTGACCCGAGTCTCAATGCGAGGTTAGGTCTTTTAAATCTTTATTCACAACAGAATAATAGGACTCAAAATTCTAGCTTAACACAATAATGTGAATGTAAATCCCACACTATGTCCCAGGAGCGACTGTTCATAGTCTGCTCATAGTGGGTAAAAAAGTGAATTGTTGTCTCAAAAAGAGCTGCTTACAAGTCACTATTGATGAGCTTGTTTTGGTTGTCAATATGTCATATTAATGTTTCAGAGATGTATGTGTTGTGCTCTTTTAGCTTCCTGGGGGGGGGGGGGGGTTACCAAGTGCAATGAATTCTGCATTATAGACATAGTATGCTCTGGATACCAGGAGTTGGAGGTGTTCTAAGGAGATGACAACTTTTTTGAGCTGTGTATTGTGGGTGTTACTCACCCACAGGACGATGGCTTTAAGTTATGTTTACCTAGTTCACAGTGATGAATGCCTATTTCACCTATGTTTTCATAGACTTTATGTTCATTCTACTATTTGTCGTTAATACATTTCCCATGCACCGTAGCGTTGATGACAGGAAAAAAGCGGTTGTTGTGATCAACTATAATTTAATATATCAGCCGAGCTCACAACAACCACTTTTGTAGAGGAAATGTAGTAACATCAAACTAGTTTTGGACCTGTGTTTATTTTTTTCAAATATACTACTAAAAAACTATGGAAGGACATTCATGGTGGTAATTAATTAGTTATGCATTCAAGCATATTTAAGTTGATTGCCCTACTAATATTTTCAGCTCCAAAGGTGCCAATTTAAAGGGCATAGAGCAAAAAGGCCCCTATTTACAGTTTTAATAGAGATGAATACCTTATATTAGCATTTGTCCACACTGTGGCTTTAACTGTATGCTATACTGTGCATTATATGAAACATGTAAATATTCAGGGTTTGCATCTCATGAAAAATACATGCATATTAAATAGTGTATACCACCATTAAGCGTTAGCAGACACAGCTTAAACTATATACATATATAAATATACCTAGAGGATAAGAGCTTTTAGCATTTGCTCAACTATCAACATAACTCATTAACATGGCTACAAGTGAAGTATAATGCAAAGCCCGTATTGGAAGAAAATAAAACAGTCAATTTATATGCAAATCTTAACCTTTTGCTCATAACAGGAAGAAAACATAATATTGTCTCACCAATAGATTGTCTATTAGTGTAATGTTTTAAACAACATCATTTGCCTTTTTGGGTAGATCTTTTTGGAACGCTAATTGTATTACTTATATTAATGTGAAATCAATATATTCAATAACCTTTAAAAGTCATTATAGCAATTATGTGCATTTTTATTCTTGGGCATTTATGAAAAATGAAGGTATTTGCTATTGAAATATTGAAAGGCCACTGTACAGTCATCACCCATTAAGGGAGAAAAATGTTGAATTGACAAGACACAAGGTCTTAAGAAAAAAGTACTTTTATAAGTGTGTGTGTATGTGTGGGTAGCCTCCCATCCTGTTAATTAGCAGTGGAGCAGTTCCCTGCACGAGGAAACATACTTAATAATCTGTTTACTGAAGCTTTGAACAGATCACAATGAACTCACCGTTGACACATACATAAAAGAGTATTTCTGGATTAAAATGGCGTGTCTGTATGAGTGTACATGTGCGTGTGTGTATTAGCGCACGTGTGTGTGTGTGTGTGTGTGTGTGTGTGCGTCTCACACCCCTCTGCGATGTGCCCTCGGAAGCAAAGCAGCAGCAAACCGCAAAAGAGAGCACTTTCTCCTTGCTTCTCCTTACAGCAGACATGTGTGCCTGCCTAGGCCCTGGACTGAGAGCTACAGGATCCCTGCAGGCCGGCTCATGGATCCGGCCTAATGGATGTCCTATGGCGTTTAGCAAGGGGACTAGGAATGGGTCTGCATACGAATAATGGAGCACGACTGTGCTTCACAAACATACATGTAAAAATAATTCCATTCTTGTGCAACATCCGTGCCGGACATTTGTGTCATGTGTCATATTTAGAAGCATTAAGGCCTCATCCACATAAATATGTAGTATTTTCTCTGTGTTTTGGCCTCCCGTCCACCCCAAAACAGTGTTTCAGGTCACTGAAAACAAAGCTTTTGAGAAACTCCTTCCAAGGTGGAGATTTTTCAAAACTCTTTTTTCTGTGTATTTGTATTGACCTGTGAAACAGAGGTTTCGCAAACCGATGACAGCATGACCTCGATTTACACATGGCAATTGTTGTTTCACACACTGAGCATGCGCCAGAACCTACAAAAAATGACAGACTACCGGTGTGTTTACATGTGGCTAATATTGTTAGGTTTTAATTACATGATAAGTCAACCTAGCGTTACTAAATCATTACACCGCTGTGTATTTGCCATGCTGTGTTGTTGCATTCGCCACTCAAGAAGAAGCACATCAATGTGCATGCTCCTAATGTTCTTTGGTGGTGTTTGACATAAAGTTGTATTGCTATGTTTTCAGAAATACCCATATATGTGTGGACGAGGCCACTCTAATTATGTGTATTTTTGTCAATTATGTCCTCTCCCACGCATTCGCATTGTCCTCCAGCAACACAAGAGGACAAGGCTGCCATATTTCTAGGGCTTTCTTATCACAAAAGCATGCAGCGGCTCAACCAACAGCACATTATCATGTGTCTTGTTGTTTTGTTTTTTAAAGATCCCCACTTTAAGTAAATAAAAGATTTCGTAATTGGTGCAGTGTGATGCATCTCATCTCCTTGTGTCTCACAGCTTGCAGCAACCAACCAATACTGTACGCTTTCAACCTAATTAAGCTGTATGTAATAAATGATCACTTCATTTAAACACGATCAGACCCCCTGCCACTGCCATCCTGATCGGATTCTACCCTATTGCCTTTGTTGCACAATTACGTAAACATATTGTTAACAGCATATCATAATCAATTAATTAATCAATTAACTCAACGCTTCTCTAGGCTGTCATACATACATTGATGTGACATTAAGATGAACCGTCAGAAGAGCCCCACAGCAAATACGATCTCGACAACAGTTATGATTGCTGAGCGGACCACTTTCATTACTGCCTGTGTGCTGGTGCCTCGGTGGGACCCTCGTGGACGATGGGATGACCCATATTCCTGCCCTGTAATCTTTGATTGCAGCAAGGTGACAGATGCTTGATTAAGTGTTGCAACCCCTGTATGACACTTGAAGTGTGGTGGGAAACAGGGATGGGGCGGGGGGGGATCTGACTTTCAAATGTGCCTGGCAGAGCTAAACTCGGAAGAGGCATATAGGAAACAGTGAGATGATGGGGAGGTTGAAACAAATAGCGTAAACACAAGACCAGGACGCAGGCAAGGGAGGAAAAGAAAAGCACATGAGAGCCTTGAGCTGCCTCCAGAAAGTTTGTTTTGTTGTTGCTGCTTTGTGTTAGTAGTCAACAACAAAGACTTTCAAGTCTGGCTTCTCAGCAACAAAATACAACTACAGAAAAAAAATAGCACATAGCAGCTGGATCTTCTGTTAATCAAACATACCTTGCCATCCGACAGTCGGAGGGGGTATGTATGTGGCTGTTCAAATAGGCAACAATCTTAAAATAAAACGCTATAGACACTGACATATGAATTATAAATACACCATACACCAAACTCAGCAACAGGGTGCTGGTGCCGTGGATTCATTCAGACTTTTAATTTCAGCACCTAATTCCCCAGGCGTTTAGTCGTGGGCATAGAGGCTAGAAGAAGGTGATATGTAACGGGATATATGCAAGTCTACAACACATCCATTCGTGTCCCTCCCACTTCCCTCCTCTATGTCGCAGCTGGGAGGACCGATGCTAGAACACTAGACAGGAGGCAGGTCCTGGGCACGGGTCACGCTAGCTGCATTATTAACGACATGAAGCACCCCCATACTCTGTCTATCACTGTTCCATAGAAGCCACTTTAAAATACCAATTATCTGGCTTCAGACACACTGTACTGCTGCCCAGTAGCCCTGAAACACGAGCGGTTAGCAGGTCCTTTGACCATATGGCACTAAACATAATACCATCAAACATCCACACTTCTACCCCTGCTGTTTGGCTACAGAGGGGAAAAGAAATGCTCATTGAATGAAGCAAGCTAGACCACAGCAACACCTAGGCTACTCCATGCATGTGTACACACACACACACACACACACACACACACACACACACACACACACACCCACACCCACACACAAGCACATGCCTGGATTATACTTGTATACCTCAGGTCTGTGCTCAATACTACACAACACCTCAACATCTGTGTAACTCACCTCACCCTTGGACACCTTCCGCTAGACTTTTGATTTCCCGCAGTTTTTCCGACAGCATGCCCAGTTAGGCTTCTACAAATCTGACCTCTTGTGTACAGATCCTTAAGGCCATAACGTTGCCTTTTCCTTTGCAGCACACCATCCACCCATCCATCAAACTGTTGGAGTTTGCAGATGACCCACACAACCAACCGTTGACCTCATCTTTAACAACAAACAACCTGCCGTGAATAGATGGACCACCCTGGTCTTCAGGAGTCCCCGGCTCTTTCTTAAAGCCGTAGAGGTGGGAACAGGCTTAAGACTATGTCTCTGCCTTGCTGATAAGATTACCAGCTGCCAGTGTCCAACCATCCATCCAGGATCCTCCCAGTGCCTGGGAAAAGGCAGGGGGACATTTGCTGCTCCCTGCACACCTGAATTCTTTGTATGGAACTACATATATGTTGGCTTGGATCCCTGAATATTGTGTTCTGGCCCCGGGGCCCAAAGCAGTTGCAGAGTCCACAGGAAAATGAGCACTAACCTAATCCTAATGAAAAAGATGAGTTTGTGAAATATAGTATATAAAACTAAACCAGACTAAACTACACATTAAGATTAGCACATTAAGATTGTGCTTTGTAAATGTGTCGTTGATATTGGCAGTTGTTTGGGATGTACATTAATTGATTTATGCATAGATTGGTCATATAGCTGCTACATGGGATTCATATATTGCTAATGTTTTTTAGATGAGGTTTCCATTAGTCTTTTTCTGATAGTTATTCTGACTTTTATGAAGAAAACAACATTTGAAGTGGGAATTGTTATTTCCAGCAAAGATGCAATGGTTCTACAACAATATTGGCTGTTGCAAATGCAAAATGGTGACAGGCAAAAAGCTCTTAACGAATGTAGAGAGTAGAGAGCTGGCTATCAAATCACACAACCCCCCTCACCACATACCTTCTAATTAGCAACCACTGAGTACAATGTACAATGAAGTACAATGAAATTATATAGAATTCTCACAACTTTATTTCCACAAATAAAGACTTTTGTCAATCGTGTCACTCAGTCCCAGTACTTCATTATGCAGTTGAGCATAATGGTTTAATTGAAGGTAGAGTTCTTTGAAGACTTCTTTATTTTATCATTAAAACATGAGAAGCATTTCTCTGACTACTACTTTATCTTGCTACTGAGGGGCAATGCCATTTAACACTATAGTCCCCCATGCCACTGTTGGACTTCAAAATATAACATTCCACTATAATAAGCAAGCCAAAGGATGCGCTAAATATTCTGATCCAGGAGAAAAATTGATAAGCCATTCCAATTTCACAAAGACTAATTGTTTTTTCTCTTTTTCGGGGGACATTTTCTGAAAACGACACTAAACAAATGTGCCATTAGTCTGCTGACATTCAAACATTGATTACGTTTATTTCACTAGACAATTAACAATTTGAAGCTACAAGCGAAATAAGCCCCTTGGATTTACTGTTGTCTGTTTACCATGTATTTTTCATATTAACTGTTTAGGTGGCAACATTTTGAAATCTGTAATTGACAAAAGAGGCCTATGTACTCTCTGATTTTCCTGTTCGTATTACATGTTTTATTTTCTCCTTAATTATTCTGGATAGTCCTTTATTGACTTCTATATCTTGAGTTGAATACAATATGAAGAGAAGCATATGGATCTGACAGTTTAAATACTGTCAAATCCATCCCAGTCAAATCCTATTGGGCTTGTACATCAGAAGGCATCATTCGATTTTTCGTTGGCGATTCTCCATATTGCTGAATTAAGAGTTGTAGTACTGTAAAATCCTAAAGCAATGTAAATATACTGTAACCTAGGCTAATGGAAAACTTTGTGGCAGTGTCGCCCCAGAATGACAAATAATTTCATGATTAAATACTTAACGATTACAAAAACAATACTACTAACTTAATAACTAACATTCCAATGCTCCTATGTTTCCAAAATGGAGGTGGTCATTGTGATGTGACGTCATGATGTACAAGCCCTATTGGTAAATAGACATCCGCGAGTGTAGTCGGTCAAAATGATCTTGGTGAGCCACCGTAGGGCTAGCCGGCTCAGGCATTTCCGCATGCTAATTTGTAAGCAGGGAGCCAGACTTTGACTTGAAGCTGCCGTGTGTAGTGGAGACTGGTGATAATGCACCCAGAAGATCCCAGGAGCCATAGACTCCCATTAGAATTGTTCTAATTGTTTGTACAAAACTTGTACAAACTTTGCTTAATGTATCGTATTGAAATTAGATTTGCTGCCATGTGGTTTGATTCATTCACTGGATTCCTCAGGAGACAGAAGAAGCAACACTTCAGTAACAGGTCGAGTCACTTTCACAATGACGGCCATAGGCCACTTATTCTTTTTGGCGGGGTTGTCCTTCATCAAGACTATGTCTCTTTCCTTGAGATTAGGCCGTTTCCATTCATCCTTGAAGAGTTCTGCTCTCCTGCACCTCATCCTCCCAGGAGGAGGGGCAGGAGCTGGAGTCAGGATAAGAGGTGCTTCTAGATCCGAAGACACAGGAACGAGGGGTCTTGCATTAATCCCAGCTGTGACCTCAGCAATGAATGACGTCAGGACTTCATGTCTGAGACGAGATGATCCACCTTGGAGGAGCATACAGTCGAGGATGCAGCGGGCGATGCCAATCATCCGCTCCCATGCACCAAACATTTGAGATGAGTGGGGTGGATTGAAAACCCAGCTGCACTTCTGCTCCTGAAGATACTTTGCCATGCTGACTGAACTGCAGCTTGAGGTATCCATTTTCAGCTCATGGCAAGCATCAATGAAATTAGTGTCACAGTGGGAGCATATCTGTTTTGCTAGAGAAGCATTAATTTCTTTTTCTTGCTGCCAGGCTTCTAAGGTTGCTTGGATGCAAGCAGTTTGAACTTGTATTGCTATTTCTCTATTTGCATAGGCAGCCCTGGCTTGAGCTGCTTCTGCTTTGTCTCTTGCTCTGACCACGGCCATGCTGGAACTTGATCGAGATGTTATGGACTGTCTATCCTCATGCTGTGTTTATAACAACATGTCGAGGGAGCCTGTCCATACCTGTCAACCCTCCCGTTTTCCCCAGGATTCTCCTGTATTTTACCCCTCTCTCCCGCTGACCTCCAGTTTAAATATTTCCATGTAAATTGCCCATATCTTTAACCTTTCCTATACAATTTAATAACAACAGAAACCATTTAATAACCACCTAATTGTATTCACTTACTTCATGGAGGAACTAGTTAACCCAATCCTTGTTGCACTATTATTTTAGAGCAAGTAGTTGCCAAGAGGTGATTTTAGGATTCACTGTGTGTACCCTTGTCTAAATGTAAGGTGTATGGGGACAGTGGTAGGGGTGGTGAGACGGCCCAGGGGCGGGGTGCTGGAAAATTACCCTTATTTTCAAATCCCAATGTTGACAGCTATGGGCCTGTCAGAGTGACAGTAGACATACTTGGTAATAGGCTAGCTGGTGAGCTGCGACACAATTACATAGAGATGTGTGACAAGAGTATGGTGAACTAGCCGCTCATCGCTATTATTGTAATGATCCCGACATGACCATGACCACGCAAGTTAATATTGACATTTGAAAGGTCTTTGTGGACGCCACCTCGATCTGTAAAGCTTGATCTGTAAATGGCTCATACTGTCTTATGGATGTAGGACCCAATGGGGTTCAGGCAGCGATAACGATCACACAGATTAAATACTTCTGCCTCATCTGCCTGCCTAGTGTATATTAACTATTACCATTTGACTTGTCGTATTTTTTTCACATGGGCAATACACGCTTGAGAAGAGCAATTTCATTTCCATTTTGGTGACTTGATCGAGTTGTTCTGAAGTAGGGATAGAGATGTTGTAGCACTGGTAGCTGGCCGGCTGCCAAATCTAGCCTCTCTACTGCTTTTTAAGAATTTGATTTGATTTCACTGATGCACCCTGCAAGTGACTACATGCTACAATGGTGTCAGACACACATGACAAACTGCACTTGTTGTAAGCACGTTGATCCAAACAACCATGAGTACACCGAGTCATCTAGCCATGTCGTCTATACATTCTTATTTTCCGTGGCTTGCCTTCTACATTCACCAAAAAATATTTAAAATAATAAAATAAAATAAAATAAAAAATGTAAAAAGAGAACCACTTTAGTATTGTAAGGAAAGAAAAATGTGGGTCACAATCGTTGACATTTATTTTCCTTTGTGTTTTATATAAAACTCAGCATATTGTACAGCGTTGTGCAAAGTCTATTGACAACAAGTACTAAACCACTAACATTCTGTACTGCTCACAAAAAGACACCCACTTGGAGCACATCGAGATCCAGAAAGCGCTGTAACAACAAGCTGAACGTCAACATCAGTAAGCAAATGAGCCTTAAGATTTGTTTATAGATGCCTCAAATATTTTAGTATAATGGAGCTGGACTGCTTTCTTAAAACTGCTTTTATATTTTGCACTTTAAAGCAGGGGAACATTTTTGTTTTTCAAAGTTATTGACAAAATAAATATTGTAAACTATTTTTATGTTTTATGGTGTGAGTTGGTCACGGTTGGCATTTGTAGAAAATAATCCAGCATATTTATTCTTACTTGCATGTCTGTCAATAATAATAATAATAATAATAATAATAATAATAATAATAATACATTGCATTTATATAGCTCTTTTCAAGACACCTAAAGCACTTAACATAGTGAGTATGTGTGTGTGTGTGTGTGGGGGGGAGAAATGACACCTCTTCCATTACCAGTGTGTAGCGCCCACCTGGGTGACGCACGGCAGCCAGTGTGCACCAGAACGCTCACCACACACTGGCTCTCACAGTGGAGAGGTGAGGAATGATGCAATCAAATTACAGACCAGGGGGCATGATTAGGTGGCCATGTTGGTACAAGAGCCAGGTTGGGAATTTGGCCAGGACACCGGGGTTAGTGTGACGAAGTGATACGCAATTATCACTAGTCAATACAGACCGACAAGCACTATGGACTAAGCGCAAGACATGTAAGCCAACAGACTATTTTAGACATTGCATGCACATTTGCTCATGTTCTGTGTATTCTGTATTCCCTGCCATCAAGTACATTCATCAATCACGTATAGTCACAGCCAGTTAAGAATCGCACAAGTCATTTAATCTGCTCACTGTTTATTGTTTGCCGTTACATTTACAGTTTTCATTAGTTGCATCGTTAAAGGACTATCATTACATCTGTGATCTTATCTGTACATTTCTAGCATTATAGTCATTATACATATCAAGCCATAACAGTCACTAGTCAAACTATCAATCATTCGCTTAGTGTTCGTTCTCCCAAGTTAAAAGGCAAGTTCGCAGTTCACTTCCAGGATTTATGTCACAGGATTGTGCTAGGTTAGGCCATCTCATTAAAGGAAGAGGGGTATGTTAAGGTGTTCTTGAAAATACCTATTATATAAATGTCAGATAAAACTAAATCACGTGGTAATGTATTGTTAATATGTTGTGACAATGTATTACACCTCAGTTATAAGTTTTGGCTAGTTAAGCTAGTTAATTTATGTTAATTCATTTACCGGTATAATAGTTTGGTTTAGCTTATGGGTTGAGCTAATCCAATGGGGAACCCTAGTTAAGCCTGGTTAGTTTCATTGTTTGGGGTGGTTAGTGATGGTTGGTGATGGTTAGATCACGTTTCTCGTCATGAGTCATATCAGCATATAGGCTTATTAGTCATGTCAGCCTTTGACAGTTATGTGTTATGTTAGTCTGTAATCGTTTGTGTTTTTGTCAGTGCTGCAGCATTTTAAAATAAATCTCTAAAACACAACTTCAACGCCTGGCTTGAACCTTAATTGGCCCACAAGACAACATGACAGTTAGCACCCCTACTCCTGCGATAAGTGCCATGGGATCTTTAGTGACCACAGAGAGTCAGGACCTCGGTTTAACGTCTCATCCGAAAGACGGTGCTCTTCTACAGGAAAGAGTATCAGTCTCTGTCCTGGGGCATTGGGGATATTATGTAGGCCAGAGGGATGAACACCCCCTACTGGCCCTCTGACACCTCTTCAAGCACCATCTGGTCTCCCATCCAAGGATGAACCAGACCAGCCCTGCTGCTTTCCAGAGAAAGCAGCAGTGCAAGGCAAGGCTGGCTGTAAATCAAACGTCAAAAATATCAATCAAAACTAGCAGCATATACTCTCTAGCCTGCCATCAACCTGTTGAATCAAAATGGTAGAACAACCAACCCTATATAGGAAATGACCTGGAGTTAACCAATAGACAGGTAAATCAACTAAACTAAACTAAATTAATTTGCAAATTTGACTGATATTTATATATATATATATATATATATATATATATATATATATATATATATATATATATATATATATGCAAACTAATTACACAAACAACCCAAAGTATTCAGATTGCAAAGAAAAGGCATTCACGAGTACAGAATAGACTATTATAAACCCCTAAATTTCCATGCACCCCTCCTGTCACTTCCAGTAGTTCCCTCCTGGAACTTTAAAAACAGTGAACAGCTTGGGGGTTGCAGACAAGACAGTAAGTAAACAATTGATAAACATTGCAATAAACTATATTCATGACTGCTACCTTTATTGATATTGTATACACATGTACCTGTATATATCACTACTCATCATCCCATTGTGGGAGTGCCAATTAATATCACATTTATTTTTCTTCATTACAGGGAATGCGAGTTGCAGACTTTCCGACTCTGCAACACACACACACACACACCAACAAACCAATAAACAGATATGAATGATTATCTTGTGTCCTTACTGTGAAAATAATAATGTGTTATGAGTACAATCATAACGATAGATGCATATAACTCAGCTGCACAGTTAGTCACATGGCATTGGTAAGGGTGCGCACCTCCGTTACATTTGCCCAGAAGATGTATTCATGCTTGTCCCCATTGAAAAATAACTTTCCCCAGAACACAGCCACAATCCCCATTCCAAAAAAAAGAAAAGAAAATTGTTTGTAAATACTGCTTTACAGATACGCCATAGTAAGGCCTGGACTATACAAATGTTCCCTTTCTCCAACTTTGTCATGGTTTCTATCAAGCACTGCAATGGAGCAGAGGGATAAATCAAACAAGACGCTAGTTTTCACACTATAAAAATGCAGATTTCCTCCACTCTAATACTACTGCTTTTATCTATTGTGCTTACTTTAATGTGATTTACTCTTTTTACTTCAAAGACCTTGAAATATTCCTAGCTTCAGTTTTTATTTGTCTACCCCTCTCTCTCTCTCTCTCTCTCTCTCTCTCTCTCTCTCTCTCTCTCTATCTATCTCTCTCTACCCTTCGTTACGCGCTCTGTGTCAAATAAACTCTTAAGTTTTAGAGCTTGAATAAAACCTCGGCCCTGAAATCAGAGCTGCAGACAATGAGTGCACTCAAATCAAAACCAGTATTTCAATCAGAACAGGGGCCAATTCATTTTGAGTGGGTGCCTTCCTATGTCATGTTATGCATAGAAATGAAACAACTTCAGAACAGCCTACAATATTTCAGATGAACTGGGATGTGAGTAATAAGAAAATAGTATTGAAGGAATATGATTCAAGTCCTTGGATACAGCCGTTGTCAAGGCAACAGCCAATGAAACCCAAAGGGGATGCAATATCTATGCAATGGCACAGAATTATCGGGAGAGTGGCCACACAACCTTGTTAGGAATCAGTCATATTTATTATATTTTATTTTTTTCATTTCAATGTTGCAAAATGTAACAACTACATGGATGGGGTGTCGTATACTTTATGCATTTAATCCCAGGAATGCTGGATGTCACTGGCTAACCTACTTTTGTCACAGGGAGAGTTATGTGCCTCATAGAGAGCTCAGTGAAGTTGGCCAGCCAGCGCCCTGTCAAATGATGCTCCATGTATCAAGCATTACAATGAGGAGGCATGATGAACAGTGAACGGTAAAACCTTTCCTCTTTCCGGCCACCTTTTTCTTCTGCAGTATGCCTTGCTTTCAATCTTGTTTCTTTTCATGTTTTAAAAGTATTTGTAGTGATTTTTCAACAATGCAGTCAAATATATCAGTTTTTTTTTACTCTCTTTGGCTGACATTTAAAGAATGGAACAGAGATGCAATATGAGGTCTGTTGTCAGTTTTCTTAGTGCTGTTGGTTTGGCGAAGCATAATTATTGAGATTGTCTATGCTAATGTATATACTCACTATCAGACAGCCATATTAGTTTACACATGCAAAAGTAACACGCCGTTTTGCTTAAATGAATGCACATTTTTCTGCTAAACCGTAATCTTTCAATCAAGGCATTTGCCTTATTCAATTACAGTTAAACAATTAGTTTAACGATCCGGCTATACACATTGAATCACATGACTGTTAAATTCACAAGCAACACTGGGCTGGGGGAGGGGTACCACGATCAGGACATAATGAAGATTGTTATTTCTGTCCTTAGGAGCATGCAAAGGTTTACAGAGAAATATGAATATGCTACAATACAATAATAAGCCAGCAAACTTTCAAACTAGATTTATTTTAGAGTTAATTCAGAACAAAATGTTTTGGTGATCTTTAGCTCAACTATTCCTGGCATTGGAGGATGGGATTCAAGGTTCAGGTAGCTTGCCATCAAGCCGTCATGCTGTATCGCAGCAGCAACACAAAGAGATCTGTTGTTCGTGTCACACTATTTTGACTGCCTCTACAGGCGGTCCTAACCTCATAGAAAACACAACCTCTTGCATCTCACATTTGGCAAAGCTCACAATGTTGCACTGCCAATCAACCAACAGAATGCAGTGAATCCCTTTGAGACTAACTGTGATCAATGGCTATATAAATATGTGACATCTGATCGTAACCCCCTTGTGGGCCAAATACAACATCTCTGTAGATTGAATGATATTGTGATGGTCAGCTGGTGAGCTGATCAGCTGTTCTGAACTCTGGGACTGGAGAGCCTGATTGAGCTGATCGGCTGCAGCCGTGTGTGATTGCGCACCTGTGGATGCTTGACTCTGGGACTGAAAAGAGGGAGCAAAGCATTGTTTGTCGTCGTGTCTGGAGAGCGCACTGTCTGTCCCATGTGTGGCTGCGTTCACTCTGGGAGGGAGGGTGTCGTCCGCAGCTGATAGGGTTGCCGACGATGAAGATAGCTGAGTAGGGGATTCAGTCTGAATTATCAGTGTCAGGAGGGGAGGCTCGCGCTTCCTTTAGGTAGCTAGGGTCGGGGAATAGGAGCGCCAGCCGCCACCGCTCTCCAGCTCTGCTGTTGCCTCCAGCACGCCGCTGTGGGCTTCTGTCACCTGCTGCTGCTGCTGTTTGTCTGCCTGCTGCAAACCTGTGCCGTCCGAGGAAGCTGTGGTCCCCCGGGGAGTTGGAGGGTGCCACAAGCTTAGACCCCAGGGGGGGTCTCGCCGAACCCGCAAGTTCAGTTAAACCTTTTTATGAACTCTTTGTTTTAATGCTTTGGGTAGAGGCGGGGAGTAAAGCGGGAGGGACTGACGTGTGCCAGGTTGGGGGTGGCACAGGGATTGGCTCCAGTATACGGTTAGGGTTGTGGCTATTATTGTAGTGTTGTTTGAAGTGCATCCCCGGGTTTGCAGTGACTGCTCCTCTGCTGTGGTGTGTTGTGCACCGTTTTGGTGGTAAATTGTGCTGTGTGCCTCTTATAATGAAGTGTTTTGTGGCACCGTTTTTATAGTGACGTCTACACCTGCCTGTGTTGCCAGTGCTGGCGCTCCCTGGTGGTAACTCGCCCCCCCTCTTAGAACCTGTGTCTTATCCCTTTTTAATAATTAAGTAAATAAAGATTGTGTAATGATTGCCTAACCTCTGAGTGTTTTATGTGCTGGTGCATCTGACATCCCTCACAAGTACCTACAATTATTACAATATAAAGAGGGCACCACAAATTAATTGATCAGACACCAGTTTATGCAATTGTTTGAGTAATGCTCAGCACAATAAAATATAATAGGGCGATTATCACAGAGGTGTAATAGCAGGGCCGTTTATGACCTCCTGGAGGTCCTAAGCCACATCCTACTTGCCCTTCTATACCCCTTTCACAGTAGGAAACACACCGGTGTAGCTCATAACACTAATTATGGCCTGTTTGACTTAGATACAGCAGTACAAGTCAAGTAAATATACACTGACCATGCTGGTGCTGTGACAGACATAAGTGGTGAAAATTGGTTACCAATAAAGGGACTTCTCCGTAAATTATTTTAGGTTGATCAAATGAACAAGATGGCCACCAAGTGTTTTTATACGATAGGCCATGCACACAACTGGGACTCATCCCCATATTGTAGATATGGTTTAGTGGTGTACTTTGGAGTGTATGTGTCAAGTTTGGTGATTATTGATCATGCCGGTTCATGTGGATATGCATATATGAAAATATAGCATTCACTGTGCCCCTTATGGTTTAATGTAGCTATGGCTCATACAGAGTGAAGGGTTGCTGGGGTAGTCCTTGAAACCTGTAGCAAATTTCATAAAGATAACAAAGTAATTTGTAATGGCGCTATAACCAGTCTTGTTAGAGAGGTTAAGTGAAAGGCCACACCCACTTAGAAGGTATTTAGTCAATGGTGTTCATATTGTTTACTTAATTCAATAAACAAAATGGTTGGTTTGTTAAGACTGAGATGTTGAAGCTCCACCCCAAGTTTGGTGTTGATCGGTGAATGTGTCTAGGAGTTCTACTTGGTGATGGTGGAAAATCCATCAAACAGACTTTAATGGTCTCATTCACTTTTTTGTTCAGTATGGTTGGTTGCACCTGTGTACCATGTTTGGTACTTCTAGGACACCTGTACTGGACGTTATGAACTGTTAACTGGCTCTACCCCACCTTGCCTTGCTCAAAAACCCTGGCACTGCATGTGAGTTTGCATTTCATTGGCTGTTGCCTTGACAACTGCTGTACCCAAGGACTTGAATCATATTCCTTCAAAACTATTTCCTTATTACTCAAAAACTCTACCTTGGAGGATCGACCTTCCACCTGTCACTGGTTTAAAAAAAAAAAGATTTGGCACAGTAGTGCTGATGACTGTGCTAACATGGTATTAGTTTGCCAGGTGGCTCTTTACGACTGCTACTTACTCTAAATGTACAGTTTATCATGCTAGATCCTTGGGCTCATTAATGGCAAACATCCCTCATTCGACACAACATGGGAATGAACGGCCATGCATGTTATTCTATCCCAACAAACATATTGACTGTATACCTATTGTGTTTTCTTTTTTTACACTGTGCCTAACAGCAGTGAAAGTAATCATTAGCACTTGTGAAGGGTTTCCAGGAAACAAAAAGGGCGCTTACAAATTGATCATTACTATGCCATTAACATGGCATGAACACTATAGGCTGGGGTTGTTCGGTTGTTCGGCCAATAGGCCTATTAACTTGTTCTATCTTACAGGAAAATAAGACATGGTGGATCTAATGTGTGTTTTACTTTTACAAAATCCCAACATCTGTCAAAATGGACATTAAGAGTGTGTGTGTGTGTGTGTGTGTGTGTGTGTGTGTGTGTGTGTGTGTGTGTGTGTGTGTGTGTGTGTGTGTGTGTGTGTGTGTGTGTGTGTGTGTGTGTGTGTGTGTGTGTGACTTACGTGCAGGCTAACATTAGGCCCATATGTGGTTAGGATGTGATGTCAACATTACATTTGTTTGCATGGTGTCCAAGTTAATGTGCTTTCCTCTAGTGAAAATGGAGGATACAAATCGTGCGAGGAGCGGCGTGATGGATTTGTTTTAGATCAATATGAACCACACTGGGGTAATCTCTTACCGCAGTGTGTCGGATAACTGATATGTTATGTTCATATAATCACATTTTCATCCTTCCTTCATGTTCGGGACAGTGATTTGGAGGACTGTTGCTAAGCTGAAGATGTGCCACATGGAAGGCTACTGTCTATGTGTTGTCACCACGATCTCATGCTTAATAAGAACAATAACAGAGTAAAGAGCACAATTGAATGATGTTCTTCAGCACCCTCGTCCAAAGATAAACGACAAGTCTGCATCACTTTGCATCACATTAATTATGTGTCCTAGACTTGCATTTTAGTTTCCCCAGGAAAGTAATGCCGTTAATCAAATTTTCTGAAGTAGGATCTTTTGCTGCAGGAATTCATTGTATTCTTCATGTAATAAATAGCACAGAGGCAAACTTGAGCCTGGACATCGTTTGTTATAATTATTGCACCTAATGAAACACAGGAGAAAACATTGTAAATGCGCTAATTTTATCATTTGTAAGTTGCTGAAGCAGGGAAACACACCGCTTGGCAATTACGCTTACATTATACGGAAACCAGAGGAGAGAAGTAGGAGAGTTGATTTTCTGAGTTGGTGCGTGTCCCTACGTTTAATTGTAATGTATGCTTGGTGTTTTAGTCTTTCACCTTGAATGTGTAAGTCTTCAATAGCCGAACAAATGGCTGTTTTTTTCAGTCAACAGTTGCAATGTGCAAGTACTTGTCAGGAGTAATGAACTCTTATGTTCATTTGCATATATTTGCAAACAAAAGATTGTCATCGAACCATAATATAAATTTAATTGAAATACAATTGGAAAACCAAGAATTCTTCCATACAGAAATGTTTAAATAAATAAAATGTATTTGGGTTTGGGGTTAAATTGCAGTTTTTATTTGTTATTCTTTTTCGTGCTATACATTTCTATTTGCACTTAAATATTAAAATATGATTGTCTTGTTGAGTGAATCAATAAGCTATGTATGTTCCTCAGACCATTTGAAAGTTACACAACCACTGATCAAGTTAATTACCAAACACCCAGAGTAAACTTCACAATTCCTGCATTTATCATTTCTTAAAGTAATCCACATTTCTGTCTTGTCTTGTCTTGTAACACATTTTTCCTTAGGGACAACAAAGATTTTTGAACTTTGAATTTGAACTAAGGCATTGTTTTGGAACTATAAGTGTCATCAGTTGGGAACCACACAAGGACAACAAATTGCTACCACACTTATTGTATGCGGTCGTAGCGAATATGATGACTGTGAATTAGATACCGTGATTGAGTTGTATTCTGTGATATTTCTTCATAAAGAGTAAACGGCATGCCTACAGTTTTACAATATAATTCAATGCAGTTCCATTAACCATGTTTATATTTAAATGTAACCCAAACAAGTTAACTTAAGGGACGTTTGATCAACAAATAAAAACAAAGTAAGTTTGTATTCTTTTTGCATCTCTGTATTATAGGTTGAAACATTTTCTTATTCTTGCAGTATACATTAACTATTGAAATCAATTGACCAAAAGCCAAACCCTAAACAAGTTATGACAGACATTGTGTTTGTGTTGATAAATTGTGGATACTCGAGATTTAAGTACTTTTAAGCCAGTATTTTCCACCATTCTCCATTCACTGTTTGTTCTATTTTTATCATTTTACGTAAGATGTTGAACACTTTGTTCTTGATACAAAAACCCCTTCAAAATCACTGCCGAAGGGCGTAGGTATGAAGAACCCCAGTGACTGCTGCTTAGTTTGGAGTACAAAGTGCAGCATAAGCTCTTAAAAAAAGTCCTCCTTCACTACTAACTTTTCTCCGACATGATGATGAAGTTGGCCTCTGTCCACCTACACAGGTGTAAAGATTATTTTGGCTTGTCTTCTCTTTTCCTCTCTTCTCCATGCTCTCCACTTCCTCAGAAATGTCAAATTATTGCATCATCTTAGAAGTAGTATATTTAGCAACAGTATGTAATAAAGTGCTAAATGGCCATACTGACTGATGGTGTCAAGCTGTATAACACATGTAATGTGTTTAGCCGATACTAGGGCTGAGCCCGAATATTCAAATATTCACATTTGTTTGTTCAGTAGGTAGGCAGACAGACTTTAAACAAACTGGTTGTAATAATATATAATAATACAATGTATTAAATGTTCTCTGGTTCTCCCCAGGATTTTGTTTTACATGGTGGTGCTCCCACTAGTTTCTTGCGGCTATAAAAATATGAGGTTGCGGCAAGCGAGGGGAGGGGGGTTAATGCTTTTAGAAGGGTTTTTATATAACAAACATAAGCCATTTAGCAGCTATTGCAATGTTTAATCGACGCCAAAAGATACCAAAAATCCCTACCTACTAATAATAACATGTTGGTATTTTAATAAACATTAATAGAACAGGTAGCGATCTGCGAATTTCTTTTCTGGCGATCTGTCACCCACTAAAGCACCTGTGTGATTTCTCTCCGGGTGAATAGCGCTCGTCCTGCCGTTCAATTTCATCAAAACTTTGCACAATGTTCAAACCACCTATTTGCTCTGTTATAATTGGAAGTAGGCTTACTCTCATACTATGGAGCCATGTATCTTCTGAATCGTTTAGGCTACATTGAAGCTCTGCCGTAATCAAGTCGGACTCGGGCCGATGAGTGGATCCGAAAGCCACTGACATCCACGCAGCAGTCGTACATGATATTGTAGTTTTGCTTTTTGTGTTATATAAAATAATGCTGTGGAAATGAAAAGGAGTAGCAATCAGTTGATAAAAATGCGGTTCTGCAGCAGTGGCCTCCGCCAGCTGGCAGGGTATATTAAATTCAAGACACTATGAATTTACTTTTGTTTTTCTTTTCTTTTTTTCAATATTCTAATATTAATTTGGAAAAACCTAACAATTATCCAAAGCCTGATATTTATTTTTTAGATTCAGATATATATTTTTGAAGGGCAGTGGCTACCTTTTCAAAATGTCCTTCTGTTCAGTACACTTGCGTATAATGTTAGCATATATGCGTATGAATTAGGCCTCATACAGATGTCCAGATGTTCTGCAGCAATAGTACTCTCTGGTAATACTTCTCTGTTGATGCTTGTTCCAGAGGGGACGTCTAGGACAGCAAGCCCAGTGAACGTGTGAACTCGGTGGGCGGTTTGCTAGCACTGCTGTCGCCGACGCCCTCTGCATGTGTTGACAGGGACCTTAAAGTGGTGATGAACTATGGCCCAGACAAAAGTAAACTGTAAAAGTCAATACAGACGACCCCCACGACATCAACACTTTGACTTGGTTTTCTGTTCACTTTCATAACAAACAGCAATATACATAGGCCTATGCTAAGTGTCACTTTTATATTACAATACACAATATATACATATTTACAGTGTGCCCAGGTTTTGCCTAACCACTCTCAAGAGTCAAGAGTGCATGTTATTCCCATATCCATGTGCACTTTCTTGGCTAGGCTAATTGGAAAGCGTACATTTCCCATAGGTGTAAGTGCAGGGTCAGTGATAAACGTACCTCTAGGCCAAAGTCAGCTGGGATAGGCCCCATCCCCTGACTCCAACCTGGACTAGTGGGTGGAGAGGATGATTGCGTTTTGTTTTAAGTTTAATTTTATAATGACTACGCAAGATTCCTGTTGAGAATAAACACTGTTATGTATGTGTATCTATGTCTAAATGCCTGAACGCAATGTCTCGACCATACTTCAATTGAATGTTCAATGTAATTGTATTACATGAAAATGAAATATGAATACATATTGTTGTATTGTTATTTGAATGTGTTCATCACATTTAGGCAAAATAACATTACCATAGAAACATGAAGAATAAAACAAATAATATTGAATCCATTGTTAATGGAACAACATTGGATTCTGAAGTAGGCCTATTACGTTGATGTATTCACTGTTAATTCATCTTAAATGGCTAGGGCAGCACATTTGCAGACATCCATGCCCTCTTATAATTCACTGGGTTTTTCTACAAACAACATGCTCACCATTGTTATAGAAGTACCCACATTACTGTTAGTTGTTGCTCACTTAACATATGTCGCTGCTCAATTAGCATTTACAACAGCCGCGACACAAAACATGTTGCATTAAGCTTAATAATTTAAGGAATTACAGAGGGCTTGGCAGTAGCAGTATAATCGAATAACAGAAATTGCAAATAATCTCTATGTCTGTTGTACAAATTTCTGAATTAATTAAGTAAATTAACATCACAATTGAGGGAGTACAATTGTGTTTTCCAGTCATTACAAGTGGTACCATCTACAATTTTTCTGTTCTACTATTTGGTTCCAAATAAATGCTACAATAGACCTTCTTAAAGAAGTGTTGTTGTAGGACTTGACTTCACTAGTTTAGTCTACTACCCGTGTCCTGGTACATTAAAGGAGCAGACCCATATTTAGTGGTATGAGTGACACCTGTGTTTGATGACGCCTCTGTGAAAAGCTATAAGCTGTGTCTCAATTCAGGGGCTGCATCCTTCGAAGGACACGATCTACGAAGGCATGGCCTTCGTAGACCGCAAAGGCCGAACCGAGCGTTGTTAAATGAGACAGTCTGGTCTACGGAGGATTTCCTATTTGCGTCAGCAGCTGTTCCGGCCCTCACCCTTGCGTCACGAAGCACCGCTCCTGTCGCCTAGCAACCCTGACAGCTGCAGTTGACAATCAGGACACAGCAAGAAATAAAGTATTATCTTAACAACAGTTAGTTAACGTAGTTTATATGGCTAATGTCATTTAACTTTGACAATATAATGTTGTATTTAAAATAACCCTAACCTTACTTTAATGTTAAAAAATGGTTTTAAAAAGTGTAATCGTGCCCGCTGGATGATGGGGATGGATGGGGATGCCAATGGATGGGGGATGCCATTTTCAACATCACCAACACGCAATGCATCTTGGGATAGGTTTGGACGCAGGATCCATCTGTTGGGTCCTTTGAATTTGGGAAAAGAAGGCATTTCTAGGCCGCATTTGGAGGAGCCTTTGAAAGAGGACAGCCTTGTCGCGCCGCGGTGACGCAATCGGTCTTCAAATGCAGCCTTCGAAGGATGCAGCCCCTGAATTCAGACACAGCTATAGTTCATGAAAAGACGACACGGCTGTGAGAGGCGAGACAGGTGTTGCTCTTCAAGAGGTGAGCATGATTATTCATGCTGCGTGGCACCTGTAGCAAGATTAGTGCTTCTACAAGGGAAAGAAGCAAACAAAGTTCTGTAAACTATAATATAACCATGTTCCCAATCCACTAAGTTTGGATAACAAACTTAGTGTTTCTTGGATTGTGGCTTTGACTTCCTTCAATTTTACTATGCAACTCTGTCTGGAAATACAGGGGCAAACAACTTTTCCTAGCTTATTGGTGAATATGAGTTTGGCTGTTTAAAACACACACGTTCAACATAGTGGAAATAGTAGGCCTACTATTGCATTTGGATGTGCATTACTGAATAAACTGCATATTTTTTATATGGTATATATTTTTTTGGTGTATGACCCATTCATTTGTGGTACCCTCTTTAAACCTTATCTCAACTCTAGAGCGATTAACATCATTCAGTATATAATGTATTCAGCCCTTCACAATTAGAAGGATCAAATTATAAAGGGCTAGGGTTGTGTTTTAAAAGAATAGCACTATCTGTAACTTCACCCAAAACTACATAGTTTCTTTGGTGAATGTTGTATTTTAAGAAGCCTTGTGCTCCCCTATATGCCCTCCACTGCTCCTAGAGGCATAGTGCCACACTTGGTTGAAGCAGGATTTGAGCAGGAAGAGCAACAACTCATTCATCTTAACCACTGGACACTGTAGAATAAACTGATGCCATCTGAAGGGGCATAGCTATTGAGTCTGAGATATGTTTACGCCTTGTAATATGCAGTTAGGGAGGGAATCCATCACTGGGCGATTCATGTTACAAATCCATACAACTAGAAACATTGCTTTTAAATCATCCCATTGAGATTATGTACTTGGCACACATTTAAGCCAATATCACATTGTCTGACATTTGTGCAATGATATACATGCTTTGTACTCTTTCTTGATCTTCACACAGTACACAAGATGAAGAGCATTTAATTCAGCAACATTCAAGAGAACATTTGTCTTATTTTGAGTTTCACATTTGTTTGGGTTTATCTAAAAATCATACTTGCTTTTTAGATAAACCCATTAGATTAGGCCATATAAACCATTTATCTCTACACATGCAACGCAAGAAAGAAATATGCTCTCTTTTTATGTCCATGTACCTATTTGCATGCAGATAAAGAGAAGGGTCTGTCTTGGTTGTTTTTTTGCAGTGACCAAATGAAACATGCTCTCACTAGACGTCTACATGGAGCACATTGCTGGGTGATGGAATCAGTGTGTTTAGTTGTTGGGCCCTAATCTCCAGGCCCAGACACTGGTTTTTGGAGAGAGTTGAATTTATACCATGATTCCCCAGAAGGCAAGATTAACAAGATTAAGATGAATTAAGATTTATGCTCAGAATTGATACAAATACACATTTTACATATGATATTGCCCCTGACAAACTGTCTAGTAAACCTCATCCAATACTTTTATTTATTAAAGTTTGTATCCACACATGTAAATATAATTAAACAAACGCATATTCATGTTCCTGCTAATATGTACACTAAAGTTGGTACCCGAACTTTAATTTCTCAAGTACACTTTAATTTCTCCTGAGCTAATTAACTAATAATGTACACCTTAAAGACAAAAACCCTATTAAATTACTATTTAAATCCTTTCTTCTACCATGTCTTTTTGATAAAAAATATGCTGCTTATATGAACACATTAACAGCTACTTAGAATATGACACTCATTATCCTGAAGCACTCACTGTGTCTGTATTCAGGGTTTTCTTTTGTTGCTACAGCTTGTTAGATGACCTTAGATGTCCTTTTGAAGTGGTTAATGCAATGTGCCTAGATGTGTAAAAAACAACAACTTAGAATAATAACAATGGTTAATCTGCATCCAACATAAATCAATAAAATAGGATCCACTAGCATTATACTGTGTACTGAGTACAAATCTAAAGAAAAATGGTTGAAAAATACAATTCAAAGAGAAGGTAATGTATCTTTAGAAATAATATCTAAAACTTTGCTGATTCACACCATAAACAGGTACTCTCCCACCCACACACTGTTAGCCACACATCTTTCATTCTCAAGAAATGATGGAAAATGCAATGTGTGAATGTACATTGTTCTCTCCTCACCACCCAGGTTTATGTTGTTGTACACAAAACCTGAGAAGAAGATGCTGAGAGATTAAAAAAACCCAATACATTGGTGCGTATTGCCATTTTCTTATATAACCTACTTACTGAGAGAGTGCATAAATATCCAGCAAATACTACCAAAGCACATTCTTGCATAGCATCACACCCCATAGGATTATATCTAAGAAATTGGCAAACTTCTTCAACATCATTTCACCCAATCACTTTGACACAATATTTAGAGGTGACTTGAAAAAAAGTGAAAAAAAAGTGGGAAAAAAACGAATGGAACTCAGACGTGAGTAATTGGTTTTCATGAGTGTGTGTGTGTGTGTGTGTGTGTGGACATTTCTTTTTTGGATAGTTTTAAGTGCATCATACATTCTCTTTCAGCTCCCCATGGACCTCACCTCAACGCCTTGCTCCCCCCCCCCCCCCCCCCGCAGGGATCCCTCTCTGTCGCAGCTGGCGACAGGTGTCACGTCTTTTGATGTTTGAGAAGTTGACGTATGCGGGTCCCAGGGCATCCACACTTACCAGCCAGTCTTATCTGGCTGCAGATGAAAGAAGGATCTGTCAGGGGTTGCCATTCAAGGCATATACCTGCATGCATTAGGAGGAACGTAGAGAGGACGCGAAGACCTGGAAGTGTGGCTGCTGCTTGACTTTGTAGCACTTAGGACATGTATTGTATACCTGGCTTGCACTCACCAGGTTCTGCTGTCGCTCTCTCTCCACTGAAGATGTTTAGCAATAGAGGCACGCTGTAGCATGTATCCCCCATGGAGGAGTTTTCCTAAAGTTGAGAACTTTGAGTCGTATATTGTTTGAACACAGTATTTTCTATGTGCTGTGAAGGACCCAATGGATTTTATGGTGTGACAAAAATATACATTTCCACTGTTCCGAATACACCCTAGACTGTTGAATATATGTTCCTATGTTCATACACCCTTTGTGAAACCATGTTAAATATTGTGTTAAATTTGAATGCAATATAAATACAATACAATTGTAATTTTATTTGAGTATTTATTATATTACAATTGTATTGAAATAAAATGGCTGTATATTTCATTATTATTATTATTATTATTAGTAGTAGTAGTAGTAGTAGTATTGTTATTGTTATTTTTATTTTTTAAAGTCCTTCTTCGTCAGCTTCTGTTGCCGGAAGGAGTCTATCATAAAAAAGCTGACTGCTCTTAAAGGTTGTTCTTGACTGATAAAAGGTCTGCCATTTCCTCTCATTTAGTTTGCAACCCATTCCCCCATTCATGCCACATAGCTACCTCCCTCTTTTCCCTGGATAGCTGTGTGTCTAAACCCTTATGACATCACTCTGCATGAGATTTCCCATCTCCTGACAGATAGCAGAACCATGGCTTAAGCGGTGGTTATACTTCTACAACTGCATATTGCGCTATCCAACTGCGTAACCACGGAGACCCCTCGAGCCCTCATAGTTCTCCGTCGTGGTGCCGGATACGCAATGCAATTTCCCGCCCGCAAAACAAACAAGGTGCAAAGTAAACAAGATTTCACACAAGATTCACACAACATTTCACACAAGTAAACAAGTACAAAAGGGATGAATAGTTAAGAGGTATAGTTAAAAGGGGACAAATTATAATAAAAAATGAAATGCTTTGAAAGTAAAAAACGTAATTGCTAAAAACAAACGATTTACAACCATGTAGTGCAATTTGCCACCGTCTCTTTTAAGTTATAGGTTCAAGTAGGTCGGGTTGGCATTCTGGAGCTTTATGCGTCCATAGAGCATAGTGTATATGTCGTGCATCGCGTCATCCTGGTCCTCGTCAGCCACTTTCCTTAACATGTCACCGATTGTCTTTGTGAAGCGGGTGATGGCGTTTTTAGAGGACCAATCGCAGCCCTTGCCGTCTCCGTTGTCCGTTGACGGAGTGACGGACACTTAATAAATATTTCATGCAGCCGGAGACAACGGAGAGGCTCTCCGACAGGCTCTCCGGCGACGCAGAGGGCTCTCCGTAACCAATGTAGAGCACTTTACGTATAAATGAGGCTTCATGGCTTCTTCATCTTGGGTTGTGTTCTGGTCATATTGTACATTTGTGGACATACTTATCAGCGCTGATTTATTAAGCATGATAACACAGGTCATTGACTACCACGCCAAAGACAAGACATCTAACTCCCTCGGTGACCTGGCATGAAGACAATGTTTGAGACAAAACCCCAATATCCTAAGCCTCAGGCCCTACCGCCAAGCTCCACCCCCTTCCAACCTGGTGCACCAGGTTGGAAGGGGGTAATTTCCATGCATAACAATAGAACACAATGCATGAATGCAACTCAAAACCCTTACATTATAGACAGAGCAGTAGCAATGTAGGAACCATCTGGTCTGCAGCTCTCCATGGTCCTAAGCTCTCTGGTTTCTGAGTGTTATTTACCAACCAAGTCCTATTGACTCCTTTAGCTTGTTGTCTGTTGTAGTGGGACTGCCCATGGAAAAAAAAAAGCAGGGGATTGAAAAGCACTCCTCTCGTTGCCATGGCACCACACATCTCATAGAGCTATATTATGGGATTGGTTATGGCTGTTCCTCTACTAGTCTAGACCATACTGGTTGTTGCTCTTGGTGGGAATGGGCTTCCAGTTTCTAATAGTAGACAGGCTACATTAGACACTGCGCCACTCACAGACAATCACCGCATGGCAGCAGAACCATTTGGCAGATGATCAACAATCTGCTTGAAATCATCATCTTGTAAAATGGTGGTGTATTTCATCACCTCTAGTATGCCATTGAGCAACCGTTGCAGTTGTATATCCACCTTACCGCCACCGTATAGCTGCACTGTTCTGTATGGACATACCTCTCCTGTGCAATACTCGCAAAATAGAGGGTACATAAAAGCAGATCTATTTCTGGCACTAAAACCGTAATGGTGCATGCATGAGTTTGTAAATGGAGGCTTATGACTATGGGGCTGGACCCAACTTAACTACATTAACTTCAATGTACTGGTTTAGTTTTGAGTCATAGACAAGGGGTAAATGAGACATCAATATAAATATGCTTCTTGAATTAAGCAACAGAGGCCCATTTATCCACGTAATAAGTTGTATTGATTGAAAACGCTGTGTTGCCATGTTGCCGTTTTTCAAGAAACCCCCATCAAGCTGGGTTTAAGGTAATTAAATGAATGTACTGCATCTTACTGAGCATTTGATCATGCCTGGTTCTCTTACACAAATGCATTATTTAAGTCCTTAACCATCATATTTGTGTTTTTAAGTGGAACTCTTGGGTGGTCATCTTTATTTTTCTTATTCAATTATATCTACAATTGGATTGAACACTGAGAGAGGTTCAAGGATTTCCTGTATTTAAAAAAGAAAAGAAAACATATGATACATACATATATCTATATAATGTTATATAGGTATGTTGTAGCTCCATTAGAGTTGGAAACAAGGTACAAGCATTCCAGACAAAGGAAGGTTCAATAAGCTTAATAGTCTCTCCAACTTTTAAAATGGTCTTTTTCTCGGGTCGATGTAGGTCCTCTGAGCATCTCCTGATCCTTGTTTGAGTGGGAAATAACAAGCTTAATCATGGTGAAGGTTAACTTCCACCCAGTGGCTCCTTGTTCCCGCCTATCAGGTTACATCTGTTGGTCCAAAAGTGGCCTAATCACAGGCAATGCGGCACATGCGTCTTTTTCAGAAGATGCATATAATAGAGGAGTTATTACTTTAGGACTAATTAAGTTAGGACTTAAGAAGAAGCGTTAAGAATGAAGCATACAAAGGAATACAGGAGTTGTATGTACACTGTCTGATTTGATTTCTTCTACATTCATAGTGTTCTTCTAAATTAATTTTAGATTAATACTTAAAACTAGAAAAAGGATAATTTCAGTGGTGTTTTTTGTGGTGTGCAGCTTGCTGAAAATAAAGTTTTTAGTAACTTGTATATTGGAAATGTACAGTAGAGTGACGTGAAGGAGTGCTGTAGTTTTATGGTGGCTGCTAGTGTGTTACATGTTGCTTTTTGGGTGTTTTGGCGATCATGAACTTATCTTTATGGATGGCTCAAAAACCAGGGAGCACTGAATGAGGAAAGCCCTGCACATTCCCAGATCCCCAGTGTAACGCACCGGCACTGGGACATGAAGCCATCAGGACGGGGAAGCCAGGGAAGCAAGAGTGGGAGCGGACTGGTTAAGCTGGATTGCGGGGTCTGGATTGGAGAGGTGAGTGGAAACCATGTCCATTTGGTTGCTGATCCTGGCTACATGGGTCAAGAGTGTCTTGAAGTTCTCCATGACTTCCCGGAGAAGTTGGTCATGCTGACCCACAAGGGAGCCTTGAGTGGTGAGGGCTTGACGGAGGGTGTCATCGTCCGCTGGGTCAATGTTCGCCAGATTGTCTGTTACCATCAACTCAGGGAGATCCAAACGCAGACACAGACTCAGAGTTTGAATGTATAGGGAAAGAGGTACATTGTCAGAATTTCCAGGGAATGAGGATGGCTGAGGGGAAAGTCTGGCAGACAAAAGCTGATAACAGAGTGTGGTTGCAGAAGCTAGCTGGGAAGCTAGTGACCAGCTGACTGGATTGTTGAATGTCAGGCAGGGTGATGAACAGGCAGGTAGGCAGATAGGCAAGCAATGATCCTGTGGCACAGGGGTACAAAGTTAGAGATGAGCCAAAATACACATGAGAGATAACTTGAAAACACAATTCAAGGAGCCGGAGACGTAAAGCTAACCACAACGGCTGAAACAAGGAGTACAGGAGACACAAGAGAAAGGGAAAACACAAGGAACAACTGGAGGCATGGCCGTGGCTGTGACATTTTGGTATTTTATATTTTGTACACTAACAATTCTAAAACACAGTGTGTATTGTGGGAGTTTATGAGTTTTTAAGTTGACATACTTAAAAAGTATAAATAGTACAATAGTTGATCTGGGAATAATACATGTTTGGGAATAATAAGAATAATAATAATTATTATTGTTATTATTATTGTACAGTAATATTAAAAGTAAAGTGATAGATAATAGAAGTTGCTAATGAAGAGCAACTGTCATTTTGTGAGAATATAATTTAAACATGCCCGATACAAGTCTGATTATTTCATTAATCAAATGTCTCATTAAGTAATTAAATTGAAGTGTGTGATGACCTAATCAAATGCTGTGTGATGAAGTCAGTTAAACAAGATGAGGAAAATGCCCACGGAAAGGTCAAAACACCCTTGAAAATGAAATATCCCACACAGGAGGGAATTCAGTATTTTCTAAACATTTTGACATTGTAGATATTTTAAACTAGGTTTTCAAGTCACAACTCCTTGAAAGATGTTGCCTTTTGGAAAGCAAAACAACATAATGGATCTAAACAACTATGATTACTTCTACGTACTATGAAGAATATAACATGTTTTATAAAGTTATATTGTGTAGGCATGTGACTTGTTCTCCTGCCACACATTCTAACACAGAAAACATGAAATATGTTGCATTCAGTGTCATCAGAATGTGTGACAAAGTATGCAATAAAAATGAATAAATCAATCAATGGCACATCAGAGAGAGAGAGAGAGAGAGAGAGAGAGAGAGAGAGAGAGAGAGAGAGAGAGAGAGAGAGAGAGAGAGAGAGAGAGAGAGAGAGAGAGAGAGAGAGAGAGAGAGAGAGAGAGAGAGAGAGAGAGAGAGAGAGAGAGAGAGAGAGAGAGAGAGAGAGAGAGAGAGAGAAAATTAAATCAAGAAGGGCTGGGTTGCAAGTGCGTCGGCTGCTCTTGCTGGAGTGGATGTCGTCTCTTTGTCTCTTTTGGGGAGTGCTGGCTTGAAGCTCTATCAATGCTGATGGAAGTCTTGTCACATTCAATGACAGCTGGCTGAGTGGAAGACTTCTACTTCTACTCTACTTTTGGGCTAAAACAAAAATAGTACGCTTTTTGTTGATGCTGGAAATCCCTCAGTATTTGTAGAAGGTATGTCTGCTTCCAACTTGACACTGATTTTTGCCACAGTAATATTGACAAAACACAATCAGTAGCTCCAGTCCAAAATTATTCCCACGGCAGGATGTCTGTTTTTTCTGGGTTTTCCACAGACCTTTTTAATACCAACACAAACAGCCAATCAGGTAAGAGAAATGGAGCGAGAAAGGGTCTTACGTCGATAAGAGAGCTGGAGCTCCTCTTAATTAGCTTGTCAGTCAGTTTGTTTGTCAGAACTTTTGCAAGATTATGACCTTTAAAAGAAATGTAAAAACAGTCAAGTGTTTTTTTTCCCCTGACTTTGACATTCATCACTCTTAATTGTCTTTCTACAGACTTTATACAAACCTGATCCTCCGGTCCAACATAAATAAGCAGTCATTTAATTGTTTTTTTTCATCAATCCATCATTGGGTTGTGATAAAACCAGATCCTTACTTAAAATAGTTTTTCTTCTAAGAGTGTGAGAATAGATGGTGGTATATGTGGAAGAAAATACGTGTCACTCGTTTTGTTCCATAATGTCTTGAATATGTTGAATAATAAATATATATCAATGGTTTTAGAAATAACTCAATTCATGGTTGTCTGGGTACTTATTAAATGTAAAAAAGAAAGCAAATAGACTGAACACAAAACCACTGATAAAAACTCAAAGCGAAATACTTTAAATGTCAGATGCTAAGAACTGCATGACTCAAATATAGTTGATATATTGTTTTCATGCAAATTAACCATGGGTGACATTAAATTAAAGATTGAATGATTGGAAGGTGCATTCTGTGTTGCTATTGCTATGGTAGTATATTTTTAGTACTGTGGTTCTTGTCAGTAATATTTACAACTTGTCTTTTCAAGTTCAATTTTTTAAGTTGAAACAACTTCGGTTTGACTAGGGAGTTAAGTTATATAGATTGTATTTTTAAGTTAACAGTGTAGTTTCTGAATTCTGTATGGACTTGTCTCTGTATTATTAATGGATCAGGGATAGTAGTGATCTTGTGTTGTACTCTTACGTTGATATAGATGTATTTTTCTCCCCCTGTAAATCTATTTTTGGCCCCAGGCCAAAATTAATTTTCTGACCTTCTGGAAGTATGAGGTGATGGGAAAGAAATAAATTGGACTAACCCTGGATTTGTCATAGAGGCTGTGTATACAGTAGGTATACCAAAATATACCAGCGCTACTTGCATTTAAAACTGGACTGAAATACAAAAGAAACCCTTTCATTAAATTCTAATGCATTGTAAATCAATAAAAATAAACACTGTTGAAATAAATTCCTTCTAGTTTCTTTATTTGTCATGATAATGTGTTATTTCAAGTGGTCCAGAATAACAGAACATACCATAAATGCATTATGGTTATGAAGCATTTTTCTATTTAATTGTTCTCTATCATATTAATAAGAATGAAAGGCATTAAAGATTTAAGTTGACCTGGGAAAAAAACTTTACTTTAGCTTCTAATCTGTTTATGTGTATTCAAGTGTGCCTTCTCTCTTCTCTTCTCTATAGCTTATATCATGATGCTTTTAAGACTTGTTTTCTTGTGCCAAGATGGCAGACGGCTCTGACTTAAGTGTCGTTTTTTTTTTTTAAGTGACTTAAGTCGGTTTTGACATCGTGCTCAAGCTTACTTTGACATTTCATTCATCGTGAGGATTTTAATGAATTATGCGAGGCCCCTTAAGGGGACGAATAACATTAATTATATGTACATAAATTGAACATATTTCACATTTACAACCCTACTTAAGATAGTATTACAATACAGTTCATTTTGTTACAGTCAAGTGGATATTTAAGTTAACGTCTTCTGAAATTAATTTGCGCTCGGCCAGTCACCTCATTATGGGAACAGGATACACCTGAGCTACACTGCCCAGGTGCTATAAATTGGGTCTGACTGCAAGAGTTCAGGCAGTTCTTTACGTGCAATTGAAGAGAAAACACCTGCAGTGCTTGTCTCAGAGGTGGTAGAAATGTATAGGTTGAGGATCATTTCAGTTCATTTTTTCTCTCTTTGTGTTAGTGGGTATTATTTAATCATTCAGTGAATAAACCTTTAGGAACTTAGTTTCTCAATGTTAGTTAATTCTACAGTTAATTAATTTTATAATTACATTTTCCAAAAGAAATGTGATGAACTTCTAGAGATTCTTTCAACTTTTTTTCAGTGCAAGGTGGTGAAAAACACCATCAAAGACTCTTCACTACAAGGGAAACATTGTTTACGACAGACGTCAGTGTTTGTAGGAGGTCATTCAAATATGTATTATTTATTATTTTCTCATATGCAGCATTACTGCATATGAGAAAAAAAAACCCAAAAGAAAATATATTTATTTTACAAACCTGCTATCGACTGGTTAATAAAGGCCTGACCCTTGACTTGAAAACAATGTTAGTGAACAGATCTGGTGTTGTGTCTCTCACAGTTGAGTAACACCAAACCTATTCCGGCCCAATTTGTTGAACATATCACATCTCTGCAGGGTGCTGTCTGTAGCCCAGCATGGTATCATATTTCATTGTCAGTGGAAAGCCATCAATCCCAGGGGGCGCTGTGACAATCCCTGGAATAACTAAACAGCCCCCCCCCCCAGCCTTTGTCGCTCTAATGGTTCCAATGTTCACCTTGAGGATTTGGTCAGAGTCTTGTCTCGGTGGTGACCTGCGGTACCCACTGCTCATTTTCTGCAAATAAGACGACTGTTACTAAAAGGCATCAGATGTGCCACAAGGAATGGTTTTCATTCCATTCTGTCAGTAATGATGCCTTTAGTCAAACAGTTGTGGGTTTTGTTAATGACCAGGAACCGTGTGTGTGTGTGTGTGTCATCCACCAGTGAAAGCAGTGGATCTATACAGCAGACGGAACTGTTTAATTAGCAATGCTAGGATTGTCTTAAAAAAACCCTCTTCTTTCAGGATGGAAAATGAAGATTTAACCAGAAGAGTTGAGTTATCCTTGGCACCGACTGCCCTTACCCATCATTCTTTCATCAGAGATTCCCCTTTTATCCACACCCCCATCCTCTTTCCTTTTTGTTCTGACGATCTCTGTCTTTTACTCCTCTCAACTTTCCCCTCTATGTTCATCCTTCAGTTCCCTGGTCTATCGTCTGCTGTCTTCCTTCTAGACTTCACTTTTTCACTTTTTTTTCCTCTTTTTGTGGTCAGAGCAGGACCCAATACACATTTTTGTTGTATGTGAATTCGTCCAGAGTCCTCGCCAACGTTATAATAAGATGAAAAATGGAACCCTGCCTTTTGTGGGACAGTTAAAAAACAAACGGTGAGGGGCACTGAGCACCGTGCGCGCGAATCAAAGATGAGATGTGAGCTGAGAAACAGCGGTACAGTGTTTTTTTTCCCCATCCATTTATCATCTTTTGCCGTGAGACACCACTGGAAAACGGCTTGCCCCAGATGAGTGAAGAGTAGCTTAGTATATTATTCTCTGTGAGACGGTGTCGGTGCTCACACTCTCTCGCCTCTTTATGCATTCCAGATCAGCAATAGCCTTTAGCTGAAGGCGATGATTATTTTCTTTCTTTCTTTGTTTTTTTTTTTGCTTCTTGAAGGGGTGGGTGGGGGTGTAATGGAGAGATGGGTGGGGTGTGGAGGGAGGATGGCTGGCAGGATCCTGTTTGTGAAATGCCACATAAGGTAGCGAGGGAGGGTCAGGGGGGGTGTACCATGAGGTAGATGGGTGGAGGATGGGAGGGACGGAGTTGAAGATGAATGCAACTGGATTAGCAGACGGTTGCTAGGCTGCTACTGTGGCCCTGGGTGGAAGGCCATCAGTCAATTTCAAAAGTTACTGCAGATTACCAAAGACCTGGCCTTTGCAACAAATAGATACAGATAAGAGCCATATTGAATCACTGGAAATCACGTAATGCGTTTTGTCCTGACCTTAACACTGAAACTGACCTATGTCAGGTTCCTTCTTTTAACATTTAAGATTATATTATTATATTCTTTAAGATAGCAGCAAAATCAGGGATTGAAACCAGTGCAATCCCTTTGGTTGTTCCAAGTGAGTACAGTACAGTCCTATAGGCCCGCTACCCCAACAGCAGGCGGTCTGCCAGTCTCTCCATTATCAGTTATCAGTTATCTTGTTTGTTTTGGAGTTCCTGTGCTCATAATCATTAGGATAATTGATTTCTTGTATTTCTTATTTTTTGTATTTCTTCTTAGCTCAGAGCCGCTATTTTCCTGAGTGCACATAGTTGATGTATGTTCAAAAAGTCCCTGCAGGAATTCACTGAATGAAAATAGCATTCATCAGTACAAAATGGACAATTTTGTGTTCCAGATTAATTTATTTGAACAGTGATTACATTTTATACACATTGCATTGCTTGCTTTTAGCCACCAGCAGGCGTATCTAAGATATGTATGATTTTTGCATCCAAATATTCAAATGTTATAATTTTACATCTATTCGAACTAAAATTGTTTCAAAATAAAAGCCCTCAAAATAAGCACAACAAGACAACGTGGAAAACGACGCCCAAAGGGATATCCCTCATTAGTCTTTACAAAAGGACAAACTAATTATCTTTAAAGGTCTTTTGACTTTGATGCATGTGACTTTGAGTTTTCGCCCTGCCTTCCGTTCTGAGCGAAACAAATTGACGCAGCATCATCTGAATGTCATCGCTTTATGGAACCACTTTCTGATCTCTGTGTGAGACCGTTGGTATCTGCCTGTTTGCTTTGATGCAGTGTTTCTGACATTTTTAGCATCCAGTCATCATTAATCCATCACAATGATGGATGAATGATCTGCAGGTTTCTCAGCTGTGTAAAATGCTCCCTCATCGCACATGCTAAGACCCCCCCCCCCCCCCCCTCCAATACAACCACTTTATTGAATTAGTGCTATCAGACCTTTTTCATTCACAACTATATTTCATACACTCTCCATTGTGAACTACATGGAGGGAATTGGATGGTCATCGCTCTCTAGCAGCCAATCAGCACCTCGAAGATGAATGCCAGTGATGTTAAGAGCCAGGATCTTCAGTCAAGTATCAATCATGGTGACACCGCAGGACTGGTTAAACTTGACAGATCCATGCGCTGCTACACTGAACTGTGGCCCAGTCTCAAAGCCCTCCGACATTCAGCTCAAGTAAGTACAATTACAATGCCATGATGTCATTTCTCCCAATAAGTCAATTGCCACTTGCCAGTTAAAAGACACTTCCAAATGCTGTCGGGGTTGGTGAGTTGTGTAATAAACCAAGTCATTGTGGGATTACATTGTACTGCATGTGGTGTAGTGTGTATATGTATATATGTACTTTGCGTGTCTGGACTCTCTTAAAAAAAGATTATAATAGCACACAAAATACATCAATCATTCTGTAACTAAACTAACTTCACTTTGAATTCATGTCAACTGTTGAGCTGAATACAAATGGGACCAATGTCATCAGTGTTTTATTTGAGTGTGGTTTGACATGTGATGATGTGCCCGTAAGCAGTTATGCCTGGTAGCTTTGCTTGATGTTTAAATTGCACGCTGTACTTCTTGCTGACGTATGCTGACAGGCTTTTAGAAATCCCGAAAAAATGTTTGTGGAAATTCCCCCCTGTGAAAATTGGTGTGATATTAACTAGATCTGTGCTGCTGCAGCACTGAGCATTTCCAAGGCTTGAGGATAGATTCATTTGTTATGTTTTATTATCTTTTATTTAGAGTTGTGTAGTCTTTTTGTTGTCATTTCACAGATGTTGTTTTGGGCTAGGGGAAGAATCGCGGCATAGTGAGAAATGCTGGCATTAATGATTCATGTATTTTGGTTTGTGTCATTTCGGTAAATCAGGTAAAACACTAATCACTTGTGAATGGAAGTGGTGGTTGTAGTCGTGAGTATGGATGGAAAGAACATTTCATGGGCTCCAATATCCCAGTTTACAGGGAGGATTTATCTTCTCCATCAAACCAAAATCAAAATGTGACTTTTATTGACCCCGTATGTAACATTTGCCACACTTGGTCACATTTAAAAAATGATTTAAACATGTATTTGTTGAAATGATATCCACATTTGAGACATACCCCAGACATTTCCATTCTTTCAGTGATTCCTATGAAATGGTGAATTATATAACATAGTGCACATCTCATAGTAGGCCTGTGTCCTTCCTAAACTTTAAAATAGGCAACTGCAAGCACAAACATGGTATATAATTCATGACAAAATCATTCATAATGCTATCTTAAAGCTTTAGTACCCTTTCTTTAGTGTTGCTTTCCCCAAACAACAGTTCAAACAAACTGAGGCCGACTTGTACCCTTCCAGAGCGACCAAGTACCCAGGCCTCCAGTGCTGCTGTGTGCTGTCAAAATGAGGGATGATATTTGTATTTGTTTTGATTAGAGCGTTAAAAAAATACATCTGTTGAAACATGACAAGGGGAAATGGAAGTAGAGAAAGTTCTGTCTCTTTGCACTTCTAGGGCATGTCGTGGTCGGACTAAAACAGTGAGTATAAATGGCCAGTTATTGGCGAGTTTGACGGGTCCTTGATTTCCATATACTCCATATGGCATGTGAGGTTCTTCCCCCTGGATCTGGATCTATACCCCAGGAGTGTCAGACCATACACCAGAGAAAAAATACAATTGACCTGACAGGCCTCCATGAAACTCAAAAATCCTATTTTGTGCGCGTGTGTGTAAGCTGGCAGTGCATTAGTAAAAACTAATGTACTCCCCCCCCCCCTCCCCGTCTCTTTTAAACATCAGCCATAATGTCTTTCAGCTTTGGTTCGAAACCTATGACTTTGGTTTCTGTAAATCTAATGTCGTTTGCTTTGCGGGTCATGTAGTGTGTCCATATTAGCTGGAACGACGGAAGGTGAGGCAGGGCACACACTGGGGTTGTGTTTGCTCAGGTCTTCTGACAATTTACTGACACATATGATGTATGAGCTCCACAGGGCAGTCAAGGGAAATGTAAATGATAGTGATGGTGAAAGAAACTAAGTCTACAGAGAAAACCACACAGAACTCATGAATAACTGCTTTGTTCCTGTTTGAATCCCCCCAGTCCCGTGTGCTGGCACTGATTTTTGAAACAGAAGAATTGTCAAACGCTTGTATTCCTGGAAGACGAGCGTCATGTACGCTTCACGTAAGTGTTGCATATTGCAACACCAATGACATGCGAGTGACATGCGTAAACGCATGGTAAGGCCTCAACACAGCCTGAAACAAATGGTTTTCAATAAGTGTCATCTTTTTTAACAGTTGAGGCTGATTCTAAAAAAAAAACACTGTTTGTCTGTACGGCAGCACCTCACGCGATGCTGTCCACCTCTTCAGTATTCCTCTGGGAATCCCATTCCAAGTTCTGTGTGCTGGAAAGGAGATGTTTGATGGACAGTGATAGCTAAGTAGAGCAAGGAAAAGAGCATGCCATTTCAATAAGATAAGGTGTATTATATTAGCTGGCTTTATTGATAATTGTATTGAGTGTCACACAAAGATGTAGGCCTACAGGCAGATTTGACGATATACATACAGTATAAGCAGGAGAGAGAGAGAGAGAGAGAGAGAGAGAGAGAGAGAGAGAGAGAGAGAGAGAGAGAGAGAGAGAGAGAGAGAGAGAGAGAGAGAGAGAGAGAGAGAGAGAGAGAGAGAGAGAGAGAGAGAGAGAGAGATCTCATCGCAAGTAACATGTTTTACACTTTGGTAATAGTATGATGATAAAATAAAAATAATAATAATGGATTTTATTTTAAAAAAGCGCCTTTCAGGTCACTCAAGGACACTGTACAAGAATTGATGATGAATTGACATGATGGTAATAATTGAATAAGTCATTGTATATAATCATTCAGTCAAATGATTATGATTGTATACAAGTAAATGGTGGAGAGACACAATTACACAATGCATTAAACATTTCTCAGAGACCATAAAAGGCATGAGGGACATGTATTGATGCTAAGCACTTACAGTCCCAATATGAAACACAAGGTGCGGTCACTGAAAATGTCTACTACAGCCAATGGCCAAATATTGGAGTTTAAGCTTTGGATCAATTCTCTGAAGAAACACTCAAGATCTCCACAGTCCCTCCCAGTGACACCAGTTAGACGGTGTCAACCATGTAAGCTGTGAACAATGACAAACGGTGCTGTCACCTAGAGTTGGGTGAACTCTCTGTCTTCCGACCAAGAACTCTTCTACAATTAAAAAAAAAAGAGATATTTTTTGTAATATTCAAGCGGGGAGATGTGCACATACTGGTATAGTAAATGATTACTTGGATGAATGTTGACATGTTAATACAGTGTTTCCCCTACGATTTTTTCCATCAGCGGTGCTGAGGTGTGTGTAAGGTGCACTATGTTGATGTGTGCACGGTGCTGATGTGCAGCACAGAGAGGTTTTAGTATAACTGAATCCGGTAGGGCTCTGGTGCATTCCAAACAGAAATGGTCTCATATGTTATAACAATATAACATAACAAATATCATGCCAGCACACTATGTGCGCAAGCAAACATTTTTTGCCACTCATGTTAGTGCAAAAAACATTTTAGTCTGCAATTTGCAGCCATCACATCCTCTGGGTTTCATAATTCTGTTGCTTCTGTTATACATAATTATGTAGGCTACTTTCTATTATTAAGTCACTTAATAATAGAAAGTAGTTACTTTTTTTCTTTATGCTTCCTACATTTAGTCTAAAGCCATTCGTGAGCTAATGCCACCTACAGTATCATCATGCGTTTTTTATTCTTCTATAGCAGAACACAATTATGCTGTCAGTATTTTTCCACAATATTTCTCCAATGACAATAATGACTGTCACAATTGAGGGGGATGCAGTAGGGGGCACCTATGTTTTTAAATGAAAAAAATAGCATTTGAGGCACCCAACATCATTTCTAATTCTAAAAAAAAAGGTTTTTTTTTGTTGCATGGCTTTTTGTTGCATGGCGACGCTGCGCTGCACCATGGCTGGATGCATGTAAGGGATGCATGTAACACTGTAATAAACCAGTGGAGGGTGGGGTGAAAATGACTAAGATGATTAAGGTTTAACCTTTAATATTACGACACTGAGAACGGCTTTTTACATTTTTTTCAATATTTTTTTTTCTTGTTTGCCAGCAGTGCATAAGCAGTGTTGAGCGTTACTGTGTGCACTAATTTAACAATTTCTGCTGAATCACTGACTCTGTGAGGTATGGCCACAGTGGGAGAGGAGAGGAGAATGTGAGAACTGTTCTGTCCTTTTTTATATGAAAAAAAGACACTGTGAAAGAAGATGTTGGAGACCCACAGAGCTTTTGAAGCGGGAATGCACCTGGACATCTGCTCACCCACAATCCCCGGCATATTCATAAAACCCCAGGCAGGAGGGCGAATCAGCATTCATTAAATGGCCACTTTAATGATTCGCAATCTAGCCAACCATTCACCAGATGCATCATAAATTTCATGCGATGTGCATGGAAAGTAAAGACATGGCTGCAAGTGAAAAAAAGACCAGCCCTCCTTGTAATATTCATAATGAAGGGAGTGAGTGAGGATGGAGGGGGTGGGTATATATATCTGTTTAGCGTGATGAATGCTCCATTGTCCACGGTATACAATTTTGAAACCATTTAGTCCCTCGTAACGGGTCCTGTGAGGGGGAGATAATTAAATGTGGGAACTGTTCAACTGAACATACTTGCATACAACTTTAGATTCTATCCCCTAACCATAATACCATAAGGAAGAGCGTGGGTTGAATATTAAAAATGACATGTTCGTCAATTGCTTGTAATTGCATTTAATGTCTTAACCAGTATGACAGCTTTTTAAGTGCATCTTGGAAACATTTGTCTGATTAAATGAGACATGTGCCTGAAAGGATTCTGGTGATTATTGTTAAACACAACAAAATAAAGTATATACAAATACAATATTTTGCATTTATCATATTGAGTCAAAATGTAAATGCTGGCATTGAATGATGATGTCATTATGATCATATGCCATTTAGAAATTGTATTTCATGCATTTTAAAAACTTTTTAAACTGAATTTATTCTCATCGCAGTTAGTTTTTCTGCCAATTATCATCATGTCAGGCTTAAGTTGACAGAACCGAAGATGGTTTCTAAATGATGAACGGATGGAAATTACAAATTGGACATATTGATTTGGGCAGTGCTGTGTATCATGGATTAATTAGAGCGGAATAATAGTTCACTTGCCAAAGATTTGAACAAAATGTGGGTGCACATTACCCAGATGCTAACCAAGCCATCAATCTACCGATGATGAACAACTTATTTGAACCCTTTCAGTCTGGGTTAAGGACTTTCTATTCCACTGAAACTGCTGTGACCAGAGTGGTAAATGATCTTCTCCTTACCATGGACAGCAATGCAAGCTCCCTGCCGGTGCTGCTTGACCTCAGTGCCACCTTCCACACAACTGACCATAGCGTTCTTCTTGATCGTCTTGAACATTATGTTGGCATTAAAGGCTCGGCTCTTCTCTGGTTCAGATCCTATCTCACAAACAGAAAACAGTTTGTTCTTTGTGAAAACTCACAATCGAAACACTGCAACCTAAGCTTTGGTCTCCCCCAAGGCTCGGTCCTTGGTCCACTGCTCTTTGCAATGTGAAATTATTTGCAGCTACGGAATTAGTTTTCACTGTTATGCGGACACGACACTCAAATCTACATTCCTAATGGATCAAGCAACCCCTCTCAGATACAGAAGGTTGAATCCTGCTTGACTGTAATTAAAAGATGGATGTCCCAAAACTACTTGCAGCTTAACACAGGGAAAACGGGAGCTGATAATCATCGGCCCGAAATAACAACAAACACAATTTGAAGATTTGAGGACTCTACTATCTCTCAAAGTTCCTGTGTCAAAAATCTTGGTGTCTTGTTGGACCATATGCTTTCTTTTGATCAACATGTAAAAAGTATAACCAGAATTGCATTCTTTCATCTTAATATTGCTAAAATTGGACCGATGCTATCTGCAGCGGACGCAGAGACGCTCCACGCGTATCGTCTAGACTAGATTACTGTAATTCAATGTTCTCTGGTTTACTGAACTCCACTACAAAAACAGCAGCGGCAGAACACAGCTGCTATACTCCAAACTAGAACTAAAATGTGACCACATTACTCCTATTTTCTCCAGCCTCCACTGGCTTCTAATTAATGCCAGGTCAGATTTTAAGGTGCATCTACTTACCTATAACATCTTGCACGGATTAGCACCATCCTACCTGAACAACCTTAGTGTTCCTTATTGTCCTTCTCTGCCCCTCCAGTCTTCAGGAGCTGGCCTTTTATCAATTCCAAAAGTAAAAAAGAAATCAGCAAGACACAGAGTGTTCTCTTATCAAGTGCCCTAACAGTCTGCCACCTGTAATCAGAGAAGCTGGCTCTGCTGAAAAATTCTAATTCAAACTTAAAACCTACGTCTTTACTCTCTCATTTGGCTCCTAGGAATGTCCCTCAGCTCTCATTACAGCTAAATCGACCTGTTAGCCAGCACTATCCTACCTCTGCTGTCGATAGGTACTAGATTAGAGGTTTCCTACATGTTTCCTGTCCACCTTGCCTCATCTAACCATAATGCTGTCTCTTTTTTTGTGGGTTGCTATGATCATGACTGGACACCTGGCCACCCCCACCTGCCGGCTACCAGCTTGCTCACTAGCCAGCACCTCATCACCATGGACTAGGGCTGCCCCCCGACTAAAGATTTTCTTAGTCGACTCTTAGTCGCCATTTCAAGCCAATGGTCGACTAATTGTCGCACTTTTAATGTCATTATTTCAATTAATTTTTTGGGGCATCAGAAAGTGTTTTGAGTTCCAGGGCGAGTGTGTTATAAAAGAAACACTGTTAACCTTGTGCTACTTTACAGATAATACAATACCGTAATAATCAGCCTTTAAAATATAATTTTTACAAGCACACGCACGAAGCGGGCTGCCCATTAATGGCATGGACCAAGCAGTTCTGAAGGTTGTCGGAAAAACAACCAGGAAGGAGACATTGAACACTTTTGATAATTGTATTTATACACTGTATAACTGCACACAACTTTCTTTAAAAGCAAGCAAATTGAAAAAGTGTTTGTTGGTATTTTCGTGTCCGGTGCGTGTGGATGTGTAGCTCTCAGGGTTCACCTTCATGGCGTAGTTACAAGGGATGTGCGACTATTGTCTTGTCTTTAAAAATACAAAAGTGTTTTTTAAAGTTAAGATATTAGATATTCAACAGATATTCACACTCCGAATTACAACGATCAGACGCGGGGAAATAAAGACGCGATCACCGGTATGAGTCCCGTGGGTCTAGCGGTGTCTGCCTGCCTAGGTGTCTACCTGTCCAGGTGTATTGGTCAATATTTCTGCAGCGATGAGTTAAATCAGGGCTTGTTGCGACCACAGATGTATTGGGTTGCGATGCTTGTGTTATTTTTATGTTTTACGTTTTGCGCGACTAATGAAAACTTATTCGACTAAGCCTCTGTCGATCAACTAAGCCGGTTGGTCGACTATTAGGGGGCAGCCCTACCATGGACAATAAAAATGTTTAAAATTGTACTTAAAATGTATGCTTGTAATACTACTATGTATGTCAATTTGCTCAGTGCACAAGACAGCGCCACTTGACTTCCAGTATTTTGAGAGTGAGCATTGATATTTCCGGGTCGTACCTGATGTTCGCTGTTGTGGGGTGACTTGAGATTTGGATATTGCTAGCTACCATGAGTGTTTTTAAGATTAAAGAGAGATGATCTACATATTAACAGCAAGAGAGGAAGTCGTTGCTACATTGCTGTGTGCCTTAGTGTGCCAATTCTTCGAGGAATAACATGGTTATTAGCTTTCATTCTTTTCCAATCGATCCAGAGGTATGGGCTCAGTGGCTGCTTAAGATCCGAAGGAACAACTTCAGTCCTACTATGAACACTTGTGTATGTAGTAGGCATTTGCAGTCAGATGATATTGTTGTGATGGCTGTAGGACTGAGGAAAATTAGAAAGGGGGTTTTGCCTTCTCTGTTCACCCTACCCACACCAAGGTCCAATGTTTGGCTGAGATACCCTTCCCCGGAGCTACCACCGTCTGATTCAGAGAGGATGGACTTACAGGAGATGCCAACAGCGCCGATTTCTGTTGCACTTGGTGTGTAAGACATTCTGTAACTGTCATCATTTGTAAGACCTGCTTTCAGTAGACTGAAATAATTGCAGACTGAAATTTCTTGAATAAATAATGATTATTTTATTCACAAATATCTTGAGTTTTATGTAAAACAATCACAATAGTTGATTCAAAACATGACAGTTTGAGCTATTTAATTACCCAACAACACTGACTTCAAATTTACTGGTAAACTAAACTGCCATGTAAATATAAAAAAAGTAGTAATCTCCCTAATGATTGTAGTGACTTCACTGTCATTATATATTCTCTGAATTACCATGTTCTCTTCAGCAAACCACAGTCACACCACTCTATACCTGTAATTAAGTGCTGGCCATGGACCTGCCAGTAGTAGCTGCTGCCATTTTAATTTCATAGTGTCACTCATTCATGCAGTCAATCACTCAGTCACGCATTGACCTGACCTGGCTTCACACCCTATTAATTATAAAATAAAATAAAAACATTGCAAATCCTTGGTAAACTGGGATTTTGTAGTTGCCATAGTTCTTGGTTTGTGCCAGTGTTGCTCTTAGTGCAACTCATGACTGGAGTTACAGCAGTAATGTTCAGCTGAGATTAGTGTGCTGTCTGGTACAGCAGTCCAACATTATGTTTGCAGAGTGCTGTTCCAGCCACACATGAACACTTATCATCACACATCTCCACAGGTGAGGAGTCTTCAAAGACGATCTTAATTGTCATGTCACAATTATATTTCCATCACACATACCATCAACACATTAGCTTCAATCCTACATAGAAACAAAAACAGAAATGAGCAAACTGAGAGCAGGTTGATAAGATTATTTGGAATAATCATGGTAGTAAAAGTAACGATAAACCTTATCAAGTTCATCACAATAACAGATCAAAAATAATCTAGTTTTGTTATCTGTTTGGAGCATAATCTAAGGAAATTAAAATAGATAAGTTTGAGTAGGCCTGTCCTATCTCACCTGTCTCAATTTACTCAATGAATGCTAGTAGCGGTCATTACTAGTTGCTCACTGTAGCTAAAGGTAGAAATCTGCTGCAAGACTAGTCTTTAATCAATGTCAACGTTCAAACGTTACAAACCCCACCCTACCTACATCAAAACCCTAGAACACGATTGAAGCTTGGAACTGACGAACAAGTCTTCCTTCCTACTCTGAGGTTGTGGGGTTTCTCATGCCTCACAGACCTATAACAGGTAGCTCTGACGCTCACTCTTCCTGCTTACTCTTTATTTGATACTTTGGACAATATGTTAATATCACAAACACACTTAATATTACACCATTACACCTTAAAAAGAGAAATAGAACATGGCTGTGTGATGCCCATGAGTGATCACATTGGTGATTGGTGAATTTAATTCTGTTAGGAATATATTCTATGTGTGATGGTGGTTGGAAAACCAATTAATTGTGTTTAGAGCACAGGTGTTAGTTCAGTGTTTTGAGCAGCAGGGGGCAGTGTGAGGCGGGGGGGGCGGATGCCGACTGGAAATGTGTGACAGAGCGGGTCGCGTTACGGCCCGTCCTCTTTCTACGTGCTGTCGGAGAGGAAAGACGTGACGTGCCCGTGTCTTTGTTTGTTATTTATTTCAGGTCGGTATCGGTGCCTTTGCGTTTCATATGTTAATGTACTGATGTAGTAATATCCCCAAGTGTGTATTAGTGTTGAAGATAGAGTTTGTGTGTGCGTGTCGGGACGTGTGAGTGTACCGACGTTATCTGCTAACGGCTAACTGTAACGGTCATTGGCGGCTGTGGTCGCTGGCAGCGGCGTGCGTTCATGTCCGAGTCCATGTCCGTGTTTGAATGTGTGTGTTTGTCGTGTCAGTGCGAATGCGTGTGGCTTCCTGTGCATTTGATCTAGGCGAGTTCATGTCTATATCATTATTATATTGTTGAAAAGTGTGATTTGTGTATCTATTTACTCCGGGTTTTACAGCAAAGAGAGAAAACACAGTTAGTAAACTGTTTTGTTAGCAAGGTTTAAACCTAAGTAAATGCTAAATAATATTGAGTAGTTTGTATCATTTGTATAGTTGATTAATGATGATTGAGTAGATAATCTCAGATTGTGTTAAATTGTGAGCTGTCCAATAAATCTGCTCTTTCTACGTGCTGTCGGAGAGGAAAGACGTGACGTGCCCGTGTCTTTGTTTGTTATTTATTTCAGGTCGGGTACGTCACTGAAAGAGCAACACAATTATCTGCTACGCGGGCCCAATTCACGGGACCCGTAACAGCTGCATCACACAGCTAGCCAAACAAGTGCATATGAACTCCCAACAATGTCCAGAGAATCATGTCTAGAGTTTCCCTTTCACACATGTAACACAACAGGAGGTTGTCCGTGTCAGACGCGTTGGTCACACACTAGAAATACTTAGTTTGGTTTAGGCGAGGTGTGGCACCTGGGTAGAGCGTGCAATTTAGTTTGCCTCTCACTTTTCCCCCCTCACTATTCTCATGACATGACGTTTACCTCAGTGTCTGAGAGGAGGGGTTTTAGTTCCCTGCGGATGTCATTGTGTCCTGTGCCCCAGTCCCTGGTACACTGTATGTTAGAAAAAGTCTTGGACTGTAGCTCTACTGTAATGTTTGCATCAGGAAGTTTGGATGTAAGCAGTATTCTGTTTCAAACCCGATTCCTCTGTAGAGGAATTGCTGTGGCGTTTCATTATCATTCTGTTTAGCACATTAACTTCCTGGAATCATGGGCGTAGGTTTGGTTTGAAATGTGCTGGGGACAAAGACGCGTTTGGAAGTGCATTTTCAGAAGTGCTGGGTACAATGACGCGCATGCGCATCCACCCCCCCCCCCCCCCTTTCGCGCAGGTCATGTTAATTCATAAACATGTATACAAAAATGTGATGACATCCGACACGTTTTATGAATAAGAAAGCCAAGCCTAAATTTTCAAAAAGCATTACACATTTGACACACTGTCTTCTGAAAATAGCCCTACCCTAGGTTACGTGTTGAAGTTCAGAGTAAATCAAATGTGTGGCTATGCCTTTTGCTAATACTTTGATGTTATAGTTTCAATTCCCAGTACAATTGACCATACACAGACACACACACACACAGAACACAACTTCTATACAACACATTTCGCCAAGATTGAAAAAGCAAAAATATGTGAGGCAAGACTCGCACAGACGAACAAATCACACCACAAGCTGACTGCTCTCAATTCACAATATGCATCCATCCAATCTTCATCAGGCATTCCTGACCAAAACTTCAAAGCATAGCCTATGCCGATATGCAATCCTCATCATCATCACAACTATTCCAGAATTCAGCAATAGATTCAAACAATAATTAAACAAGATACCGACTATCCATGAGTGACCATCTCCAACACCAATGCTGCTGTACGATTGCAAACCATAACTAAGTTGGTGGCTAAGGCTAACATTAATTGCAACAAGAGATGAGAAGAGTTAAAATAGCCCGCCATCACTTCTGTGCAAAATGCACAAGACAAAACCTAGCCACACCAACACCAGCAAATAAGTAATAAACATATCGCTTCTTACCTTTGTGTCAGTGGTGGGTCTGCATATCCATGTTGTGTACAACATAGGCCTACATTTGTTCTTCTACAGGTTATCACTTTGATATAGTCCATGGGCCATGGCACTAGCAACCTGCTGTATAGGCTAAAATCGATGTCTTGCTCGCCTGACACCCTCGGCTCATTGCACTCAGAAGTAAAGACTTGGTAGCATATAGATATGATCATAAGATGCCTTGTTTTCCTGTCAATGCTGAGCGGTCAGCTCATTTAATAAATAAAAACAAACTCACGGTGCCGCAGAGGGGACATATACTGTACACTCACGTCACGACATTCTTTTAAAAAAAGGAGCGCGATTAAGGACTGAGAGAAAGACCTCATCATCATATCCAAAAGAGCTAGTGGACTGGACATCAGAGCTTTTTTTAAAGCCAAGCAGCCATGTAGCACTAGCAGAGTTTTTCTGTCCACCGATACACACTGGTTACTCCCCAACCTAGAACTTAGAATGTTACAGTTGTTGCAGTAAACAGAGAAGCGTGCAGGTTGCCCGCAGCAGCAGCACAGCTGTGCCTGGTGCCTGTGCGGATAGAGATTTTTGTGGATCTGTTGGCATCTGTCGCTCAAGAATTAGTGTTATGATCTTTTTTTTTTATTTTTTTTACTAAATTGAGCTCGAGTTTTAAAAAAAAAAAGTGGGTGGGTACAAAATGACTCATGACGAAAACTGGTGGGTACGTGTACCCACCGTACCCCCCGTATTCTACGCGCCTGCCTGGAATAGTTCATTTCTTTCCCTTAGGTGGGATTGTAAGAATCCTTTAAGTTCTGCCACAGTCACATCATCTTTATTCATCAGCGTGTCTTTAAAGTTGCCTGGTTTAATTATCCTGAGCACGCTCCTGACTATTTCTGAATCACTGAACTCCTCTTGGACTCATTCATCGATCTGTTGGACACACATTGTTGTAGGTTATGTCTGATGTGTGATGGCCAATTTGACCTCCTTGCATTTATGAATTCTCGATGGTGGAGATATGAGAGTTCTCTTACAGAGACCATCTTCTCACTTGTTGTAACTGTGTGACGTGTCTGTTGTGTGCTGCTGCCCTCTGTCGATGATGGCTGTGTTGAAACTAGCTATGTGGTAGGTGTAGTAATACACTGCATTAGTTTCTTACTAAGCTCTTCCTAGCTTAAGAGCGTTCTCTGTAGCTCACTATTTGGTGTGGCATTAACTGAACCAGCCATATAAGCACTGGGCTTATATATACCATACCTCTATCCCCTGACTCAAGAACTCATGAAGGCATTGATGTGTTTCGAAGCAACCCTCATGGTCTTCCTCCTCTAGCTCAGACTAGGGCTGTCAACGAATATTCGAAATTCGAATATATATTCGAATAGTTTTTTAAAAACAGACATTCGAAGGTGAAAATTAATATTCGAATGTGGAATAACACACTCGTGCCAGCCGCGGCGCGTTCTTTTTGCTTTGCGAGTGGGCGTAAACTTCAATTAATGTTATATTTGTTTCAATCACTGATTGAAGCCTGCCACATTTGGGACATGAGTCGGGATTGCTTGCACAAAACTCTTGATCAGCACTCAGCATTTGTTTATTGCTGTTGTTTATTTAACCAGTATGCGCAGAGAGAGTGAGGGGGAGCGAGGGCGAGGTCTGCGGTCTTGGCCATTAGTTCCAGGGGGTTGAAATAAGGGCTGTTTTACTCGCCAAATGCGAGTACGTTTTGTATTTGTCGAGTAATTTATGAAGACCACTCGACACTCTGGCGAGTAATCTAAAAATTTGGCGTGATTGCCGCGGACCCGCCAGCAACGGACCCGCTAGCCGCGGACCCGACCGCGCAGCACCCACCGCCGTCTATAATCCCGAAGCTCCCCCCCGGTCAACAATCGCTCAGCGATTGCCGCGGACCCGCCAGCAACGGACCCGCTAGCCGCGGACCCGACCGCGGCAGCACCCGCGTAGCACCCCCCCCCCCCCTGATTAGTTCATTTACTTATTGTGGGTAGGTAATATGTTGCCAAATAGCCTATGTTTAAACTTAAATAAACGACCTATACAAGTAGTTATGTCTCGTTGTATTAGTTTGTCCTGTTATTGACGTAATGCGCGTCATTGACATAATGCGCAAAAAGCCGCAAATATAGATATTCGAATATATTCGAATATGTGGTTTTTTTAGAGGGAATATTCGAATGTCATTTTTGAGCAATTTTGACAGCCCTAGCTCAGACTGGTCTTTTCCTGGCACTGGATCCACGGTTTTGTTGATCTGAAACAGTTCAACCTGCTGAAAAGGTGAGGTAGGCTCTTCCTAATGACCCACACTAGGCTCTTCCTCTCACAGTTCGACATCATAGCTCCTTCCTCTCCCTCACATGGTCACACAGTCCAGCAATGTCACACAATCTCTGCTGCAGGTCGAAGGTTTCTGCTCACATCAATCTTTCTTTCTCAATAGGTCACGGATCACAGCATCAGCTCAGCTGTGGTCCCAGATGTCATCTTATCACTGGATCAGCTCCCGACCATTAGGTGGCGCCGATCCCGGACAACCCCCCCAATATCTGTTACAGGTCCCAGGATTGGTACCAACAGATAATAGTTCCTGTAATACAGGATAAAAATGATGAGACGTGGACTCTCCTCCACAGAATCCCCCCGGATAATGAGAGAACTAGGAAAATGTGAATTTGAATTATGTCTGTTGCATATAAATATTATCCCCATCTATTCCATAACAAAATAAATGTAGAAATACATTAATACATTACACAAAGACCAACTTTTGTGTGTTTCACATTTATATCACATCAAGATGGACAAGACTACAGACTCGTCAATAATGACTGTTTTTGCATTGATGTCAATACTGCATGTATTTGGACTTATCCGCAATATCAATGAAAGAATGGAAAGCAATATACAGGCAAGCAGAAAAGAGTACAAGTTTCATTCAGTCATCAACGCTTGCTGTGAATTCTTCTTCTTTGCATTTACCACCTAATCTTACCAGAGTATGTACAACAGGATCTAGTCACTGTATTCTCTGGACAATTGACCTGCTCTATTCACACATGGGCTCAATCAGACATTACAGACATTACAGACTTTGTACTAGGTAGCTGGCAGGGAAAAATCAGTTTAATGTCTCCAACTCCATTTGCGTTCTCACATACAGCTTCCCCGGGTAATGTCTAGATAAGTTCAGGGTTGCAGTGATTGTGTGAAAGGGGCTAACGTTCTTCCTTGATAAATAAGGGAGTTTTTTCTTGACTGTGTCTGTGAATTAAGGGCTATACAAATAAAATGTATTTGACTTGACTAGATGCACACTTTTATGTGTTTCTACACAAAGTGACAACAGTCTCCTTGTGTGTCTCCAACGTGTACACATGTTGCAAACTGTTTAAGTCACAGACCCAGTAAATATCATCCAAAATGCCTATCACCTCGACATCAGAGAGGAAGCCATGATGAATTATAGATGGATGTCCAACCCCACTGGATGAAATTGACTGACAGAAAAAAAATCCTATGAAACTACATTGTTTATTGAAGTTCAGAGCATTTGGGATGGCTTGTTCTTATCTTCTCAAATTAATTCAGAATTTGCATGGCAATTGATTCACATTGGCAAAAAAAAGAAAAAAGACATGAAGCAAAGCCTCACAAGGATAATGTCCTGTTTCAGGTCCTTTGTCCTATGTTGAGGCATGGGAGTGTTGGATTCCAACACTCGTATGAGAGTAATGGTGCCCCTCACACTCACTCAGAGGATTTGAATATTTTCTTTAAAAAAAAAACCTTGATGTTGGCTTCATATTTGTCACCTTGCACATGCACCATCCCTCATCATTTATGTTAATAATTAATAGAACAGGGGGTGAGGATGAGGTCATGAGGGCTAAATGCTGACAGAAGCAAAAGTGCTATGCGGCTATTTAATTATGCACTGAAAATAAATACAAGGGCTTTTAAGGTATTCTTGCTTGAAACACGAAAATTATTAGTAAATAATAAATAAAAAAAATGTATAATGGTCAATATCAACTAAAAGGGTTAAGAGTTGAGAGTTTATTGAACTAAGTTGTTGGGGCAGATTCTGGAGCCAAGAATCTGCTAAATTACAATTAGCTACTGTATTTATAAATTGCGTAAAAGTATTTTTCTTATTTACATTTACATTTAGGGTATTCTTATGTATTCCACATTGCAGCAATTTAAAGACAAGTAGCCTATGACTTGTTTTACGATGCAACATGCAACTGCAGATATTCGTTGAGTGTCCACGTCTTAGCAGCACTTGCATAGTATATCAGACTAGGTAGGTATCTAGATTTTCTATCCCACGATTAAGGGTGAACTTAACTTCCACACTGCATCATCCTTTGGAGAGGCAGTGACAAATCCACACACCCAACCTGCCTGCCTACTGTGCAGGCACCTGCGTGTGCTTGAACAGCTTCTAACAGATGAATGTTGTGACATCAGAGTGATGTTAATGTAATCCCCATTGGAGTTTGGACACACGTCACCGCAGTTACAGTACCCGTGTCAAGGTGACCCTGCCAGGCTTTTATTTATTTAATTTTTTCAATAAATGTTTTATCAGATCCGGTCAGAGGTGGAGGTTGTAGTGACCACTGGGGCCAGCAGCACGGGATGTGTCACACCCACAGAAACCATATTGAGATGTCATTTCACAACCCTCACAAATCCTTTTGACATGTTGATCTGACAAATGCCATAAAGGCAACAAAAGGTGAAAAAAATGTAGAGCCCTGAATAAATCCTTTTTGTTCCTGTGGCGGAAATACATGTAAGATAATTCTGTAGGAGATTTACGATGAATTGTGCCACGAGTGCCATCCATGGCTCGATTTACAGACCATGTAAGCTGCTTTCTGAAATCTGATTGTATTACTTCTCTCTCTCTCTCTCTCCTCTCTGTCTCTCTCCCTCTCTCTGTCACTGTATGCTAACGTGAAAGTGTCACTTACCCATCTGCAGTCAAGTAGAGTCGATCCCAAATTGCTTACACGCGATTTTGTAAGTGACACAGTGCTTAGTTTGAGTAGCCTGCTGTGAAAAATGATTATTAGATACCAGAAAGCACATTATTCACAGTAATATGAATCCAATAATTACACAGCTTCCCCTCTCAATTTTCTAAACTAAGTTTACACTTTGCAACAACATACAGTTGCCGTATATACACCTTATATGCCCTCAGCGGGGACTCATATGTCCCATCTTCCTTCTTTTTCCCAGAGTTCATTATTTCATTACAGAGTCATTATAATATAAACTCACAGCCTTTCCTCCTTACATTTCAAGAACAGTCCCAGATTGATCTTCTTGCAAATGCTGCAGGCTTGTATTCATGTCACATTGCTGCCATATTGAAAACAAAATGTTTTCTTTTCGTCTCTCCAACAATAAGAAAACCCTTACCGTCCTGCCATAGGAGAGTTCACAGGGAAAATACCTGTCCTGGTGAAACTCCGCTGTCAGGATTTAGATGGGCTTGGTTTAATACTGGAGAAAAACAATGTCCTTCAAAATGCTTTTACAGGCTTTCTCCATACTCAATTACAATGGAGAGGATGTCAATAGATGAAACTGTGACCACATGTGTCCAAGGCTAAACACAGAATGCAAAGAGCTTAAACTAATTAACCTATGTTAAGTTAGACTTTAAGGCGAGTTGTGAACATGATTACATTTAATAAATAGAATTGAATACAAATATAGACTTTTTTCTTTAATTGGTTGCTTGGTGATAACTGCAAAACACATGGCCTCCTCACTGAGAGTGCACAGCACAAAAATAGATAACAAGAAGGTGTTGACTAGAGTATAACATGTGAAAACATATTATGCTCAGAGATCAGATTAAACTTTATTTTTTAAATTCCAGATTAAAAAATCTTTTTAATGGTATGTACATTTTTTAAGTACTGTACTGACTTTATTTTTATTGAATAGCACCAAAAAAAAGTCTACATCTGTTGACGTGGCAAGTTCAACAGAACAGAATCAGACTAACATTGTGTCTCTTTATTTATAGTGTATAATAATTGTTTATTTTTCTTTACATCAGCAGCAGCTTGAGTGACAATATCCTACCTCACATTCAGAAGGTTGAAATGCAGATGAATCAACAAATAGAAAAAGTTTCCTTCGCCATTAACAATGGTCGTCTTGACAGAGCTGACAATAATAGGCCCTAATCAATGGAGGGCAAAGGTGGCGCACTGAACGTCATTGATGAAAGTCCTTGACAGATGGGTCCCAGTGCAAAGGCGAGACGTGTGAAAATATGACATCCGAAATCATGCATATTCTCACTAAAATAAACACTGTCAGACCAGTGGAAAATGGTAGATAGGATGTGGTCCAACATAACATTCACTCTGACTGTGTAATTTGACATCATGTCTCATTCAAAACAGCTTCAGATGGCTTCAGGTGGGGGGAGATCGCCCCTTGATTCTTTTAATTGTTGTCTTCCCTTTTAATTTGGGATAATGTAAAGACTGTTCATTTTGGTTTTACAGCAACAGGTTATAATACGTAGAATGATTGCATTATCTGTTCATACAACAGATATCTTTCATATCTGTCAGTGCAATAAGAACAAGTCACATTTGTGTTTCCCCTGTTCCCACAATGGTGTTGCCTGCTGACGCGTTCTCTCTCAGTCTGACTTTGGCACTGAGTAAGACAGGTACGTAGATAACTTTATAAAGTTATATATAGTGTTTATGTACTAAAATACTATCGGCTGTTGTGTATCCTAGTGTGTTTTATGTTGTCTGATGCCGTGTTGACTGAGTCTGAAGAATGAGACACAATGTTGTATTGTACAACAACTGAGACCTGCTATACTTTTCCCCGTGACCTGAAGCCGTATTGCCTGAAGTATGAGATCTGATGCTGAGGTCTGACGATTTCCTAATATGTACACTGTTCTAAAACGTGTCTGTGTATTGTCACTGAAAACAGCAAACACATTCAATCTGTTGCATCATTAAAGGCATTGATGAGAAATGCTATATCCCTGAAAACACATTTCCTCTAAGCCTGTACTAGTTCAAAGCATTTTAGGAATGCTTCATTACAGCGATACCTACCTAGCGATACGACAACACGATAATAACTCAATAATAACATTGCATGAGAAAAACAATGTGAGACCCAGCGTAGACCCAGGAAACATATTTTAAACCACTCAAGTGGAGGGCATTATAAGGCATATTCTGACAGGATCCTGACAGGTAGATGACAGAGAAGGTAACAAGGCAGAACCCTGCATGTACGGTATCTGCTAGATGGGGAACATGTAAATATATGCCTTATCGCTGATCCACTTCAATTTAAGGAGCAAGGAATCCGCTTGTCTAATATCAGGCTATTGTGCATGACTTTTTATGGCTAATATGAAATGTGAGTTTGGTGAGTGGCAGCTGAAATGAGACTTTCTGGCGGTGCTGTGATTTCTGGAATAGGCTGGAAGTCCATCAATTATCCTATGAAGTGTGACTACCAAAGAAGAATGCAAAGTTCATTTGACATGATCCCACAGGCTAGGCAGGGAACAAAGTTCAGAATTTCTGCATAATCACAAAAAGGCTTTGAATATTTATTGTCTGGCACATGTTGATGGACTCATTTTATGTGATGTAACATCCAATGTAAATCCAATGCAATCCAAATCCAATTTGTATTCATAGGAGTAATGAAAGTCAGTTTCATCAATGATGCACAGTTTAGATAGCAGATAAATCACAATGAGGCATTGACTTGTGGATTATTCATCACGGAAACATTTCTGTTATGATACATAGATGTATCTACTTAATCGTAGTCGCCATGTACATAATGCTTATAATTTACCACTCAATCAATGAACTGAGAGCAATTCACCAAAGTTCAGTTCAACAAATGACATTCATTCCACACTTTTAAATGACATCCTGCCACAAAGTCTGCATTTGCATAGCTTTTCAAAGCCAGGAATAATTGTATGAAATTCAAAAACCTGTAGGTAACTGTGACAGTGGCAAGCCTAATGAAGCCCTATTTTCATGGCTCGACTCTTAACGTGTTAATGTAAGTGCCTTCTGAAAACCACTTGAAAAGCAGTGGTCACATAACTTAATTGTTTCCTTTTGCAAGGCTGACACGTGTAAGGAATCCATCTTAGATCTATGTCGTCGGCACATTACATTCCCGGAGATGAGGAACAATGGTTCCACATGGCTGGCATGGTGCAGCCACAAACAGCCTTGGATACGGCATGTAGGAAATTCCTCTAGAGTTATAATTCAGGACAAACCTTTTTGTCCTGAATAACACTCTTCATAATAGAGCTGGGGAGGGGTTTAGCTGTCTCCATCTCTTCCGGGTGATCTCTCTGTTTCAAAGGATTATTTCTTCACACTTCTGCACAAGGCTTTGATTTAAGCACAGCAAGCATGCGTGTTTTTGTGTGTGTGTATGTGTGTGTGCATATTTGCGTGGTGTGCTTATTTGTGTCTGTGTGTGTTGGTGAAGGGTGTGTTGGTGAAGTGTCTCACACATTCCAAGTCATAATGGGATTTATACATTACCTTAAGTCCCAGGAGGGGGAATCTCCCTGAAATTGACACTCAGGTTTTGGCCATGGAAGCCCTTCAGTCAACCTCCTGCCATCTTTCTAAAAGCTCAATTAAAGAGCATGGCTAGCCTACCTGCTAGACTGCCGCTCATCCACCTCCGTTTATCCCCAGTGTTGTCAAGGCACGGCTGGACAAATCACGCTGGAAGGGGATCCTGACACGGGAGAGCCATTAACATTCTCGTGAGGGGAGTGTGTGTGTGTGTGTGTGTGTGTGTGTGGAGGGGGGGGAGTGTTAGTGTTATGGGCCTTGACTGGACTGACCTTTGACTCACCAGCGCAAGGCAGAGGTGTTGAAGAGCATGGAGCTACTGTGTGTGTGGTGTGTGTGTGTGTGCATGTGAGCGGTGTAGTGTGTGTGTGTGCGTGGTGTGTATCGGTGTGTGTGGTATCGGTGTGTGTGTGTGTGTGTGTGAGAGCGAGGTGTATATGTGTGGTGTGGTGTGTGAGGTGTATATGTGTTTTGTGTGTGGTGGTGTGTGTTTGCGTGTGTGTGAGTGGTGTATATGTGGTGTGTGTGTGTGTGTGTGTGTGTGTGTGTGTGTGTAAGAGAGAGAATAAGCAAGGGAAAGCGAGATTCTGCTAAGCTAGGCCTTTCCGTTATTGCTCCATGTGTTGTGCCAGTGGTGAATTATTCAGATGAATTAACACGCTTAACGCTGGACAATCATACATTATAGAGGCTCCACTGGACCATTACCCTGCCAGCATCTCATTCGTCATATGGCAGTTGTTCACATTTCACGGCTACTGTAGTCATGTCGCGCTTGGTGGATAATGTGAGCACTTGGTGCATCCACACCAACATACACACACACGCACACCCACCAACACACACACACACACACAAGCATCACACACACACACACACACAAGCGCACTCTCTCACACACAAACACAAACACACATACTCTATCACACTTAAGCACACACACAAGCACACTGTCACACACACACACACCCCCCCCCCCCCCCCCCCAGGCCTCTCTTGTTCTCTTCTACCCTACCTCTTCCCACCCTGCTTTGTAAGCATCCACTGGGTTCAGCATAGACTGGTCTATTCTCTCTCCCATATTTCTGTGGCCACAGCATGGCCTGGGCAGTGGCATGGAAGCGGCAGCAACCAAAGCACAGATGGGAGGCGAGGAGAGGGCGTCGTTTACTCTGGGTTCATCTGGCCCCACTTCTCATAAACTTGGGGCAGAAACAAGCCCAGGTGTGCATGTGCAATGAACACAAACACGCACACACACAGCAGCGAATGAGCAAACGATGGCAGTGGTTTCTCCACCCAAACTCCACTGGCAATAAGGCAAGCATTAACATGTGTTTAAATAAAGTACAAAAAACAAAAAAGATACTAAAACTGGACAACAGCAAGTCTGTTTATTGTTCATGCTGGGAATCATCATCGTCCTCACCATCCCGATGGCGCAGATGTATCATGGGTATGAGTCATCAGTTTCAAGGGCTCACAGCGTGTTGTGCTGAAAGCCAGGGATTGGTACACTATCTGTTTCTGTGTTTAGCCAGGAAGCTGTATTGACCGCTGGCCTCTGTTATCTGGTCAAAAACAATAGGGGATGCACGGTGAACCAAAAGGAATTGCCAAACCAAACATATTGCCAAACCTACGGTACCTACGGAAGCCCTGAAAGGCAACATAATATATATATATATATGAAGAAGAAAAAAAAATTCAATGGGGCAATTGCTCTGTCAGTTAGCATTGCGTTAGCTGTGCTGCGGTTTAAAACCGTACTCCGGAAACCGGAGGTTTTGGAGTTTAACACGCAGCTGCGCACAAGTTAAACCTGATTGCTGTGTACTGACCGACACAGGATCAGCTGATTCCTAGTTAAACTCGGGTTAAACCGGAAGTACTCTGATTTCTCGTTATACTCCAGCACGCAGTCTTAACTTAATGTTGGATGCATTTTGTGCTATAATTACCAACAAAAACTTAATGGGAATGTAAAGTGAACTTTAATATAATAAAACGCAAATAATGTTGAAATATATTATGAAATAGTCTAGCCTACTTTTTGTGGAAATCTGAGTCTGGAATCTGTATCTGCCCTCACCTACGTCAATCAATCAATTTGTCCTACTTGTCATTGTTTTCTCTTGGTGTGCATGCAAACGTGATTAATTAATTGAAGACGAATTAATATGCGAGTAATTAGGGTAATTCCACGCCTATACATTCTCGGAGAAGGAGGGGTCAGTGGCGCAAAAAGTGGGTAGGACAGTAGGGGGGCGCCCCCGTCAACAACCGCGCACCACGTAATGTTTATGGGGGGCGCCAAAATTGTTGCTGCATCCCCCCCTGACACTGGGTAGTTGCACCTCTGGAGAGGGTAGTTAGGATGAACATGTCTCGGATAGAGAACTATAACGAGGAGCAGAAGTTATATTTATTGTACTGCATTCGAGGTGTTGTGGACACGGTGGAAGAGGAAAGACACCACCACCACGCTCCGAAGAAAGTCTGTTTGGGATGATCTCTCAAACACATGTAACAGTAGATCTTCCAGCAGAAGACCGAGCAGCGGCACATTTAAAGAATTTGGAAGCGCTTGAAAGTTGAAGCGCGTAATGCTATTGCTGAGCGGACGCACGACGACCGAGACCTGAGCCCCGCGAGCCGTGAAATATCACTGCTCATTCCAATCTACTATGTCCAATATTGTTATTGTACTGAAGGCCTATCTGGCGTAATAAGTGTAAATGTATCATACATTATTATTAATACTACTAATAATTAATAAAACTAATTCTGTGTGTGTCGGTTATAATGGAGCCTTGTTTCATCCTGCAAACTGGTTTAGTCTCCTCTAAAACCATGTCCGTTTCGAGACTAGACTAACACGCACAAAATACGCCTCTAGTGTCTGATGTGAATTTCTCTGAAGACACAGCAATTGAGATCAAGGTAAAACGCAGCTGCAGGTTAAACCACAGGTACATACGACCAGGGCTTGAAAACGAAATTATTTTTCAATCGTTCCGTTCCGAACGGAACCGTATATTAACGTTTTCGTTCTTGCGTTCCGCCCACCAACAATCGTTCCTGAACCGGTTCGG